>VDFB02258929.1:0-289373 GCA_007258455.2 Sequoia sempervirens
GCATCTTAAAAAGTTTATGCCTAGACTTGAAGGGTGTAAAATCTAAAAATACAAAAAAATAAAAAAATTATCAAAAATCAAAAAAATGAGAAAAAGGATTGAAAAAATTAAAGAAAAAAACTCATCCTCTAGTGAATACAACTTCGATGGCACTTTGGGAAAGTACCTTGGTGAACACCTAGAAAACTGACATCTTGCATAAAATAATCACCTCCACATATTCTTTGGCTCTTTATCCTATCATTCTTTGTATCACATACATCCAACACATTGTCCATCCTATTTATTCCATCGCCCATCTATATTTGCATCATGGCTTGGTATTGTGAATTATTGTATCCCCTTTGGTACTACTTGGTATATTCCTAAGGCCAGCTTGTCTTGCCTATATCGATGTAGTCTATTGCATCACACTAGGGCCAATTCGTTATAGATCATATCAAGTTCTATACATTAAGGTTATTGGAAATCGCAATAAAAAACTCCAAAAAAATTCATAAAATGTTCATCAGAAAATCCAAACACACTTACTAAATCTTGTATAGCCAAAAATCCAAAAACATCCAAATTCATGAATAGCTAAAATCCAAAAACATTCAAAAGTTATAAAGTCAAAATCCAAAACATCCAAAAACATCAAAATCCCTAAAAAGGTTGAAACATCAAAAATAAAAAAATGGCACCATGTCGAACTACTTTGTCTCTAAGCTTGAACATAAGCAAGTCCATCACTAATGTGTCCCCAAGAAAATTTATGTTAGTCCTTTAGGAGTCTTTAATAATAAAATAATAATCAAACAATTATTAATATCCCATCATCAATAAGTCATGTTAGTCAAATTGTGTGGTCTCCACATGTATAATGTAGGCAAGGCTCATCTTTGATAAGCCCCCAAGGCCCCTAGGATAGTCTTTTAGGTTAGGTTCTTCATTGACACATAGAAAATCCCCAAATATTCAAATTATTAGAAAATCCCTCAACATTGGAAAATAATAAAAAACCCTAAACAATCTCAAATAATCAAAAACCAAAAAATCCACATAAACTTTCGAAAAGAGTAAAAATATTGAAATATTCTAGAAAATATAAAAACCACCCATTCCATATCACTTTCACCCATAATAAATCATTCATCACCTTCAACCTTTGGCAAAACAAATAAAAAACAAATATCTCAAGTCATAAAGTGAGAACTTAAGTGTGAAAATCTAAAGTAAAAACCATGGCCAAATGAGTTAGTGAAGTTTGTATCAATGGATTATCATGCACCTCACCCTAATCATACCATCTGATAACATATCCTAGGATGCATCCTTCATGCGATGGACACCAACATCAGAAATCACCTTAGATAAATTAAATTGCAAGAGATAAAGATAACAATGACTATTTATGTTTGATCTTTTCTTCTGATTTATCTAAATGATGCATTCCAAGGACCTCTTGATGATTTCTCAAAAAATTAGAGAGAAAGGAATGGGGAATCTGTCATTATCTTTCATTTTTTGTTCTTGTGTGTATTCTTGTAAAATAATCTTGGTGCATGCTTGCTTAGTTGTGTTTAGGGAAGTATTTTGGGATAGATTGTTTACTATTGTGTATGCTTTGGTCCAGGATATTCTAAGATTCTAAACTACATTCGGATAAGGTTTCCATATGTCAAGATGTGAACAAGAACTATCCTATTTGTTTGTAGAGTCAAAGTCCATTACACTAGATACAACACCCTCATTTTTGTACCTTGATGCATTGTGTCTATGTGTTATATCAAAAATAATTAATGACAAAAAAATCCCAATCCCAAGATATCAAAAAATCATCATCATCATCATCATCATTCATCTCTCATCACTATATCTAATAATGTCTTGGTGGATCATAGTCTTGTTGGACATTTGAATCAAAATCAATGGTCAAATCATTCATCTTATTTCTTCTATCTTCTCTCTGTGCTAATGTGGTATCATGATAGTCAACAAAAAAACATCATCAATGGATCCATCCTGCATCCATAGAGCATCAAATCCATCATCACAACATATCATAATCAAGGAAAACATATTTCACTGCAAAATCATTTTCATTTAAGTTGGGATGAATAATATAGATTTTTTATTCTAAGCATCTCAAATTGTTCCATTATCATAGCATAAATGAACTTTTGCATAACAATACATATCATGAACATTCATATACATACACATGC
The DNA here is from genome assembly GCA_007258455.2 of Sequoia sempervirens. Lineage (NCBI taxonomy): Eukaryota > Viridiplantae > Streptophyta > Pinopsida > Cupressales > Cupressaceae > Sequoia > Sequoia sempervirens. Next base: position 2,208 of record VDFB02258929.1, read on the forward strand.
ATACATCATAATCTCATAAATTTCAAAGAAAATGTACACAAAAATAAATGTATCCACGTCACTTGCATAAGCATGACATATGCATATCATAGCACCCATCCCACAACATGTCATAAAATGATACTAAAAAAGAAGGGCATCCATCCATTACATCGAATATCATATATGTGACATCATATCACATCAAACCATATCAAATAAATCCATACATTCATAAGTGTGAAATAAAAGAATACCACATATCAAATCCAAATTATCTTGTATATATATATATATATATATATATATATATATATATATATATATATATATATATACAAATTGTGACCATCATGGTACAATATCTAAATCAGTTTATGTATATCAATAAAAATACAATATCCATGAGTCTATCAAAAAGGGTCCCATGAATGTATATCAATATAAATAATCAGGGAAAATACCAAATAAAATTTTCCATACAAAATGGCTAACTCTCATGGTTATTGGACTCACCCCTAACTGATGGTTGATCCTCAACTCTAGGTGGTCCTCCACTCTACTATGAAAATTTAGGTTGTCTCATCATGTGAGGAACATCCCTATGGTAGTGCATGCAGTAATATGCAACATTGGTAACTAGCTCTCTATATAGTCAAGTAGATATAGTTTGACCCTGTGATGCAGCTATCACTGCCTCCAACTATTGTCTCTGCCCAATCTCTTGGGCCAGTTGTAAGTCTAGTTTCTACTACACCATAACCTCCCTATATCTCTACATATGTCATGGCTTGTAACTGCTACTATAGATGATCCCTCTCAGCCTATAGTTGATCCCTTTGTGCTCTAAGGAATGAAATCTTCCCATCTAATGGATCTAGTTGTTGTGGAGGTAGAGGAGGTGGTGGTGCCCCTATAACTTGTTTGTCATGCTACCCTAGTAATTGCCCTAGGTTTTGATGACCCTGATCATGCTACTACTGCTACTACTTCCCATCACCTAGCACCTGATCCTATCCTTGGCCTCAACCCCCATCCTTGCCTCTATCTCAGCTGTCATCATGACATTAGCCTCAACCTCTACCTTCAGTGTATAGCCCCACTAGATCTGTCAAGTGTGTAGGTGGCCTAGACCAAGTATCATAGGTTGGATTTATGCCTACATCTAGGAGTCCCTGATCATATGCCCATGGATGTGGGATGAGCCACCTAAAATCTTTGATCACCATAATAGGATCAATCTAGGCTCCCCACTAAACCTCTCTCTATGACCTAGAAAAAATATAGTATAGTCATCTTTTGGCACATCTTGTACCTCCAAAAACTATTGAGCAATGTGGTCTAGGAAGTATAGCTCAATCATCCTATACTCTCTACCTTGTATGTACCAATTATGTCAAGGAAAATCTAACTACTGCTGGTCATTGTACCATCTTGGATGTTGTAACCATGACCTCCATCTGAACACCATCATGTCATCAAAGACATGACACCAATATGACAAACCTATGAGGCTCATGTGTTGCAATGCCATTTGTACCTTGTACTAGAAAAGGACAAGCTCATCATCATGAATATCTGTAACAACCACCAAGGGCCTCAACATTGCAATTTGCTCATATTCCCATATGTGTAGCAATGTCACACCTACTCTGATGCTCTTACCCTCTAGATAGATGACCATGTGCATATCATGGTATAAGGAGGCAAGGAGAATTTAACCCCAAGCATACATGACATCGCTCTAGATCATACCATCCCACACTATTCCCTATCTGAGACTAAAACCTCTACCTCATTGGTCTAGAGCAATAATGCCACAAATCAAGGATGCAATGAACAATCAAAATGTTTCCACTCGACCTCAATAAAAATCTAAATCAATCTAGGAGTTGAATTGAACAATCAAACATATATGTTGTGTAAAAGAGAGACATGTGTCTCTCCCAACATTTGGGTTATATATCATGCACTCATCATGATTGGCAATCATGGTATGTGGCATACATCCTCAAGTGTGATGTTCTCTTCCCTAATGGGAAAGTGGAATGAAGAGGTCTCACTATCCCACCTCTTGATCAATGTAGTCATCATAGTGAGGTGGGTACTGATCTTGGGAGAAAAGGTGACAAATCCTAACCCTAGCCTCCATAGCTACTCCACGTCATCATCATAAAAGTCTCTAGTTGTAGCTAAAATGTCGTATCAGTTCTCTCAAGACATCAACAATGGAGGATCCTCTTGCACAGATCACACACATAGCATCAATTTGCTTTAAAAGTTTAAAAAATTGATTAAAAATTAAGAATTTACACCCAAAACATCAAACACGTCACTGAAATCAATAATGTCACTAATTTTGGGGTGCATCACTATATTAATTTAAGGGTTACATTTCTAGTTTGGTGATGCACATTATTGTGCTCAATAGCAAATCGGTATTGGGGTGTCTCACTAAAACCTAAGTGTGTCACCCACTACTTTCTAGTGGCATCAAACTTAAAGAGCCCATGTGTCACTATATTATCCCGGAGACCCTCTAATTAGATGCATCACTGAAACAAAAATTTGGGGGACGTTCCTCAATAGAGGGTGCATCACTATAAATTAATAGCGACACTTCAAAAGTTTCACAATATAGTGACGTGCCTATCAACCTAACTTTGATGCCCTATTAAATGCACTTAAAAGAAAAAATTGAGAGAAGTTTTGAGTCACATACCCGAGGTCTTGCATTTGCACACCACTGGTACTCTCAAACTCAATTTGAAAGATGAAGAGGGAGCAAATAGTGAACCATTTCGTTGGGGTATCAAAGCTTAAATTGCAAGAATTCTCTAGGGTTTCAATGCACAAATGAATTGAAAGTGACCCTTCATCACATATTTAAGCCTAAAAATTCTTATTTTTTCCCTAATTTGAGCTAAAATCTTGGGTTATGACTTGTTTTACCTATTTCCACCTTATGCAACTTATTTTAAGCCTTTTTTTGTGCTTCTAAGGCCATATTTTGTATTTCAAGACTTGTTTTGGCACCTAATCCCATATTTTAACCTTTGTCGAGAAATCAACCCAACATTCAAAAATTTTACCTGATTTCTCAAGGGGGCAGGGAACCATCTTATTCCTTCCCTATGCTAATAGTGGGGCATCCAAAAATTATATTTTTTAAAATCTGAGCAACATTCTTAATCTGAAAGCACCAGTCCTTGAACCAACATGGTAGGTACCTCGCCTCAAAGAGGGGAAAAATGTTGACACTTAAAAATGTTTTGAATGATATCATGAACTCAAATCATGTATACTAACACCATTTCAACCTCAAATCCATCCTCTTTTTTCTTAATTGATTAAATTAGCCTGGCTATTTAATTAATTGCATCATTTTCATCTATTAATCTAATTAATCTAATTAGGTTAATTGAATCCCTTTCATGCTAACATTTCATCCTATTAAAAATGAAATACATCAATCTATTTAATTTAAAACCCTAAGTTCTATTATTTAATTAAATAATTCTAACTTATTTATTTAAATGTCATATCATATCTTTCCTTTTTCATTAAATCACTTTATTTAATGAATATTATGTAATTCTTCTAAAATTGTATAATTAACATTGTTTAATTATCAATTACTAATTAAGCTAATTCCCCTTGACTTGCACGATAAAATTCCAAGGGAATTTTCCTCTGTACATTCCTCCAAATGGAATATCCCTTCCCCTTTTGCACATTAAAAATTTGTTTTAATTTGCTAAATATCTAATTTACTCTCACCAATGAGAATATTCCAAAGAATATTCTCTCTCCTCACTCCTTTGGAAAAAGGGAATATTCTTTTTTCCTAAAAAAACTTACAAGACTTCTTGTGCAAGTTTTGAGTGTGTTTGTTTAAAATAATATGGGCCCTTGATTCTTTCCTTGATCCATGTGATCATTGATTCTCATCCATTGATGAGAATCCATGATCCATGTTTCATCTTTCCTCCAGCTTTGACCATTGATTAACCTTTACAATCTTAACCCTTCATTTCCCATTTGTACTCCTATAAATAGGTCACTATTTGGAGACAAATGGATCCATCTTTTAACAGAAAACTTATTTTATTAAAATCACTCTCACTTGCACTCACATTTAACACCATTTTAGCTTAATTTACTTTCATATTATCTTAACTTCCATTAATGGCTTCCATGATAACATAGATGCATCCATTTAGTATATTGTGTAATTAGGGTTTCAATATTTTTAGCTTAAAATCCATTTAGCTTAGCTTTTCACCCACCCATATCAATCATCTTAGCATACATCATGTTAAAATAGATTATATCATGTTCATTTAGCTTTAAATAATGTTTCATCACATATATTTCATCATTTTATTGATTCTTTTCAATAGAATTGATCTAAACAAGCTCATTTATCCACAGGATTGGGAAAGGGTCGCCATTCCACATCAATGCAACACCACTCCCCAAATAAGATAAGTTTCAATGGATTAGAATAGGTGTTTTTGAAGCTTTCATAATTTAGAATGTTAGTTTTAATGGATTCCTAGTTTTTTTTTAGTGATTGATCTTATTGGATTGATGTTTAGTGGCACAATTATGCTTCGAATCCTCATGGATCAAGTGTAATTGGCCCATACATTTATATATCAATCACACTAATAATTATAAACTTGAAAATGCATGGCTGATAGTGATAATTTCACCGATTTTCTATCAAATTTTGTCCTCTACAAGCTCTTGAACTTGTAATTTGATTTGAATTTTCAAAGGAGGCATTATTGAGAAAGTTTTTGAGTGAAATTATTTTCATTTTCTACTCATTTGAAGGAGGAACAAAGAAGCAAGACTTTAACTATTTACATTCATTTGTGCTTCAGAATTTTGTAATCATGGGATCACAACATTGCAATAAGAGGTAAGATAGGAAGGTATTGACCTTTGAAAAAAATTAAGCAAAGAGAGAGGAGGAAAAAATATAGAGAGAGAAGAATGAGAATTTGATCAATGAATAATGTTGAAACATCTAATTCCACAACTATTGAAGATAAAAACATTAAAGAGACCATACATGTAGACAATACAAATTTGCAATAGGTGAATGTGGAAAATAACACAATTATAGGGTAAAAGTACAAAGCTATGCCACACTTTTGGCCAACTTATCAATATAAGCAAATTTTAGTATTTATAACTAAAAACCAATTTTGGTCAAACATATGATCTAGTAAGATTCATTCTAGATAAGTTAAATATGTCCACAACCTTTCCAGCTAAAATTGTTGGCTAAATACATATGTAGCACCAATTTAAGGCCAGTTTACTAAAAAAGTGAAATTATTTTAAAAAATAAATGCTTTAACCACTCCTACTCATATAAATAACATTTTAAAAAAATGTAAAAAATACCCTTTTGTAGATCTACAATTTTAGTTTTCAAATATATATTTATTTTAATAGTTCAATTATCATTTATATTTTATTTTTATTTTTGCAAGGAAGTTAAGGTAGCAAAATAACTTCCTACACTAATCTTGAGAGGAGAATAATGAAAAACTTTACAAATCTTTAATAGTTATAAAAACTTAAACATAAATAAACATAAATATCATGCATACCACGACATAATGATTAATGTGGGGAAAGCCATTGCAGGAGAAAAACCCAACACTCTAAAAGCCGCCTAATATATTATTCAGTAAATCACAAAGATTACAATATACTTGCAAAGAAATATTCTCATAGGAGTATCACCACTCAAATATTTAGAGACAACATGACCGCTATCAGACTCTCAAAATACATCAATCTCTCTACCGCAACCATAATGCAACTCCTTAATAAAATAGGGTTATGTTCTAGGGAAAGAAAGGCCAACAAAATATCCATCATTAGATCTAAAACCTAATGATGAAGGGTCTAAATTTATAATATATCACTACTTAATGTATGTTGGCCATTTTAGGAGTTTCCTAAAAAATTTAACATGCTCACATTTTTCTCTTTGTTGTCATTGTATACACCTATCAATGTAACTAGGAAATATATTTAAAAATATATATAAATCCGGTCAACAATAAATCATATATAATTGCAAGGTTGAGACACATTTTCCCAAAAAATTCCCACCTGTTGAACACCTTGGAAGATCAACATGAGGTTGTAAACATTGTCTCTTTAGTTGCTAGGTGCCGAAAGGACCATAGTCTCTCAACACCATCTAAACTTCTTTGTGATCATAGAATTAGTCAAAGAATTAACAACATTCATCAAAGTCTCTAACTTAACCAACTTCACCCTATCATCTTTGACCCTATATCTAACAAAATGATAGTGTACATCAATGTTCTTGGTCCTGGAATGAAATGTTGGGTTCTTGGCTAGACATATTGCACTTTGAATATCACAATAAATTGTCACTACACCTTGTTTTATTTCAATATCTGAACACATTCTCTTAAGAAAAAAAACTTCTTTACAAGAATGAGTAGCTATCATATACTTTTCTTCCATAGTTGAAAAAGCAACAACCTGTCACTTACTCATCCAACTAATTGCACCACCAAATAAAGTAAACACAAAAGCATTGGTGGATTTTTTTCTATCAACATCACCTGCCTAGTTTGAATCCACATAACCATGAATATCAGGGAAATCTCATTTTCAATCATATTACTATACTAACACAAGGAATAATTTGAGGTACCCCACAAATATATGAAGACTATTTTAACTACATCCCAATGAACTCTACTAGGATTAGACATATATCGGGAAAGAACTCCCACTACTTGGGAAATGTCTGGTCTAGTACAAACCATAGCATACATCAAACTTCAAACTGTACTCTGGTAAGGCACACTACTCGTGTCTTCCATCTCTAATGGAGATGTTGGGAAATTTGACATAGATAACTTACTTCCAATTAAAACATGAACACACACCAGTCTATAATCATGCATATCAAACCTCTATAAAATTGAGTTGAGGTACTTGCTTTGGCCAAGCCATAGATTTATATTCTCTCAATCTCTTTTAATTTCCATCCCAAGAATGTGTTTAGCTACACCAAGTTCTTTCATTTCAAATTTAGTAGCAAGTTGAGATTTTAGTTGGGTATGTGCAGGATTAGCATGGAAAAAACAAGCCCTTAAGTGGCAAAAAATTCAGAAAAATCAGTCTTAGGCAACTTGACGTAAAAATTTGAATAAGTTATATATATTATTTCAAAAATATGTAAGAATAGAATCTATAAAAAATTGAATGTAGTCTCTAAACTACTAGTTTTATTTAAAAATAAATAAAATCTATTTGATGAAAATTTTAAATTTCAATACAGTAGTACTTAAATTTCAGGGAAAAAGTAAGTAGGTGTCTGTCTAACCACCCTAACCATAATAAAATGATATTATTTTTTTATAATATTTTATATATAAGTAGGAATCATGTCCGAATGTGATGCATATTTTTTTGTAATTTTTTCCCAAGTAAATAATTAATTATGATTTTTTATAACAACTTTTAAAAAATATAAAAACTAGTATGTCTACCACCTTAACTTGGTCAAAACTTCATGAAATTTATTTTTTCGTTTTTAATCCTATATTATGTGAAGCATAGAATGTGACGCATATTTTGGATTCAAAAAATGTGATACCATTTGAAAGTTATAGATGTTTTTCAATCAGCCTATTGATCAGGACTTTAGTCATAATTCTTATAGAAAATGAATAATAATTATTTATTAAATTCAAATTAAAGCATAATTTATATTGGTGGAAAGTTGAGAATATCCTCTAAAAACCCTTTTTATTTCATCAATTTTGGGTAAAAAAAAGTCATCAGCCACATACCCTACAAATACCCATAATATTGCCACTTTTTGGCCCATCATGATCCTGCACATACCTAGTTATGAAATCATGCCTTTCCATTTTCTAATAAATAACATATCATCAACATATAATGTAATAAATAGGAAACAATCACCATTAGTTTTGTAATAAACACAATGATCTGATTTAGAATGCTCAAATCCCAAACTCAAAAACATATGTAACAAATTTTAGGTACAACATCCTAAGACTCTATTTTAAGCCATACAAAGATTTCTTCAATTTGTAAACCAATTTACTTTTACATTTCACCATGTAGTGCTCTAGCTATGTCATATAAATATCCTCCTCCAAATAACCATGAAGAAAATAAGTTTTCACATCCATTTGGTCAACCTCTAAATTATAAGCAACAACAATAGAAAGAAAAAATCTAATGGATTTCATTTTTACAATAGGAGAGAATATCTCACCATAATCAACACCCTCAACTTAAGAGTAAGCTTTCGCAAGCTACGTACTTCTCAATACCTCCATCTAAATGAATTTTTTTCTTGAACACCCATTTACAACTTTAACGGGTTTTTGTGCTTCAGGATGTGCTACAAGATCCTATGTATCATTCTTTTTCAAATATGTCATTTCTTCATTCATAACAATATTCTAGTATTTTTCATCATTCATACTTAGTGCCTCTTCTATAGATCTGAGTTCATCCATGTTAGTATTTAAAGAAAAAAAGCATCTCCAATTGTTAGGTGAATACCTTTTAGGTGGTTTTTTATGTCTTGTGAACCTATGAACAAGTTTATTTGGAGGTTCTTCCTCATCTTTTGAAGATATAGAGATAGATGAGCTCTCCTCAACTTCTTGTCTATCCTTGGGCCTTGATTCAAATTTCTTAGGAGTAGAAGGAAATTGAATTACATCTTCCTATTTAATTTTTTCTAGCTACAATGTGTAATGTCCCTTGCTGGAAATTGAATCAAATTTGTAATAAAATATCCCTTCCTAGAAATTAAATGAGATTTACAATAAAATAATATCTCATTTAGATTTGCAGTTTACATCAAACAGTGAAATCAAGTATGAATTAAACTTCACCAAACTATGCAAATATGAATCAAGATAGTGTACAACTTTCAGATGATGTTGTATTACTAAAAATATCGTGGGAATTGAATCATATTGCTGTCACAAACAAAAAATAATAATAATTTTACAACTACAAAAAATTACAATGGAAAATCTTGGAAGTGGAAACTAAACAAGCACCAAACTATTATCAAACTCTCACCACACACCAAACTGGAATATAATGATATGAGATGAAATATATATGATGGATAATAATACATATAGATATATTTTTTTCAACCCACAGCCAAACCAAAACCTAAAACCACAACTCACTTCTTCACTAGCAAACCCCTACAAATTGGGTATATCAAAACAAGCACCAAAATACACTAAATATAATAACCACTAATTTGGGTAGAAAAATAAATGAGAGAAACACCTACAATAAAAATATATTTTCTTCACACAACAACTACACCAACTGAAATCTAAAACACACTCAAATTGGAACAAACCTAACAAATTAACTAAAGATGAATTACATAATTGAAGAGTATTCAACACAATAGAAATATCTAGATAAAATTGCAACTACAGACCCTAGGAACAACTATATTTGAGTCTAAATCCCCTTGGTTTACCATCCTTGGAGATATTTTATTTATTAGTTTACCATCCTCTAAAGAAGAGAAAACACTAAAAAAAAATCTGCAAGAAAAATCCTCGAAAATGAAGCCCAAATTCATGTTCTACTGATAAATTTTCAATTTGCAAGATAGGGACCCAAAAATCATGACCAAGGAGAAATCCCCCTTTTAATGTAGTGCACATAACCTCTAGTGCCATGTGTCCATTGATTTCTTGCACTCCAATGGAAGTTGCCACTTGTCTCGACTTGTCATAAGCAGCTAAATGCTAGAAACACGCAAGAAGAAGATCCCACACCCAAGTAGAGATAAATATTAATATAAAAATATTTGGTTATAAAATAATATTCTATTCATGACCAATTTAACAAATATAATTTTATTTTCAAATCTATTGAGTGCTCTTGATTTTCTATTTTAAGCCTATCAACTTACTATTTTTAGTAAGTTTCCATTTTTAGAAAATTTAGAAAAAGGGACATGACAAGTCCTCCCTTCACAAAATTAAGTTTCCTCAAGAAATTGAAACCATGATACTTAAAGTTATTGATTCCCAAAATATCCAATCATTTCAAACTGTAAGAAAATTAATAATCTTGCATCTGTTTCATGTTGCTTCTTCTTCCAAAACAACTTAAATATTTCTTGAAAAGTATACTTGTTCTCTGTAATATTGAGAAGATGGATTTAAATTTTAAAAATATTACTTCATATTACTTGGGGTTTAATTGTATTCCTTGCATCTTTTCCATGCAATAACCTCCTCTTTTCAACTCCTTTCCAAAGCCGATTGTATGCACTATCACCAAGAAAGCTAACCCAAAAGCTCTTAGAGTATTTCTCAAAGATATAAATATGGTTTTTGAAGCTTATATGATGGTTACAATAGTAAACAAATCCTTCACAATAGTAAATAAAAATATTTGAAACATTTACCTCATTTACCTTGGAGTTGGGAAGATCCTCCCTACAGGAAACAACACAAACTACTCCTAACTTGGCCACATTTTGAAGGATGTCTGATGTATATTCAAGATCATATTTGGAATAGTATTGAAACATATAATGGACATCAAATGATATCGTTAAACCACATATCATGCTCCACAAAATTCTGAAAATTGATTTTGCAAAAAAAAGGCCCTTGTAATGGAAGACTATTCAGTTTTTGAATACTTCCACAAGCATAGTTTGATCTCCACATAAAATTTTCAACATGAAGGTAGAAAATAATTTCATGAAATATTTTACTATGTTAGGAAACTTATTGATATTCTTGATAGTTTCCTCCTTGAAACCTGTACAAGACAATCTCTCTCTGCAAGTCAAATAGTGTCTTGGTTTTCTAGTTGGAAATACATTGTCATTGGGTAACTTGTTTCTAAGTCTTCTGTTACATTTGATGATGCTATGGTACTGATTTTTTCTGCTATTAGGCCTGTTATAGCATCCTTTATATCCACTTCCACAAACAATACATCTTATGAAAATAGACCTTTCATTCACCTCTATATTGTTGAATTACAAATTGTGGAAATGAATAAAATTGGACCCTACAAAAAAAATAACATTGGAGCTACGGTGTATTCTCCTGATGGAAGCTTCTGGTGCCTCCCACCAAATGAATTTGAATTTTCCCTTCTCGATTAACTCTCACCCTACCATTTAGCCCCTATCGTCAGGGTGCAATTTGATAGTTGATCTAAATTTTGACTCTCCCCTCCCCGCAGGTGCTTCTCTGAATACTAAGAATGGTGTTTCGACATCACTCCCTTTGTAGTGTGGCATGAGCCCTTTGTTGTTTAATATTGGCTCTATTTAGCCATATGTTGCAGAGAGAATGGTTTTTTCTGGGATAGCAGTAGGGTCTTCCCCTACTATTGCTACTATAGGTGCGAATGAGACTTCCCCATCTATTGTTGTTGTGGGTGCAAATGGGGCTTCCCCAACTATTGTTGTTATGGGTGTGAATGGGGCTTCCAAAAAATCTCTCAGGATTTTGGGTGCTCTTCCTATTCCCCAACCCACTTTTGTTGATGTTGTGAAGACAAAGAGGCCAAACGAGGGCTCTATGCAACCCTTGTTGTGTGTAGACGTTTCTCATGTTGTCTCTTTAGGTAAGGAAGTTGCTGAAAATATTCATTTTTACTCCAAGAATGCGCTTATTTGTAGATTTTTATGCTTGTGGCCTTCCTTCCCTGATTTACATCTTTGGATCACCAACCATTGGGCTCCTTTGGTTGATGGTCTCATGGAGATTTACCATTCTACAAGGGGTTTTTTCATTGTGATTTTTAGCTCTCCTAAGGATAGATAGAGTATTTTAGACTATGGTTTGTGGGTTTGGAACTCTCATCCCCTCTTCATTAGACCATGGGTTCATTTTTTAACCCCTTGATTGAACCATTAGATGTTGTGCCTATTTGGGTAAAATTTCCTTATCTTCCCTTACATTTCTGGTGCTCCTCTACCTTTGAGGGTATTGGTAATGCTCTTGGTAGATTCTTGAAAGTGGAATGGCTTCCAAGAATTTTAATCACACATCCTATGCTAGAATCTTGGTGGAGGTTTATCTTTCAAAGGATCTACCTCATGAGGTAGTTTTGTAGGTTAATAGTTGGTCATGATCTCAAATCGTGGAATATGAGGGCATTCCTTTTCATTGTAGATGATATTTTGTTATTGGTCACTTGGATCATGATTGTTCTAATGGCTCTTGCATTGCTTCCTCTTCTACTTGGTCAAAGAAATCAATCTATGAACACATAACAGTGCACCTTGCTACTAATTCTACATCTTCTAATGAAGATTCAAGGCCTCCTTATTATGTGGAGAAAAATAATATTGATGAAGCAGTTGTTGCTCCTCCTATAGACTCCCCTGATGCCCTTGTTCTAGAAAAAAATTCAAAACCTTTTGTGTAGGTTCATTTTACTCCACATAATTCATAGGTGATGGTTGTTTCTCCTTCAGTGGATACTAATGCGTGATCTCTGGATCTGGTTGTTCCTAGCTTGGATTCAGATGTTGCACCTGATGTATTAGTTGTTCCTCTTGTCTACTACTCTGGAGGGGAGTCTTCCCCTTCTACTCAAAATTTCTCAATTTCAATTTTTGATTCTCCTTGGAAAATGGTTCACAGAAAGAAGAAACATCCTTCTAAGAAGGTTACAGTTTTGTTTAACTCACCCTCAGAAGCTTTCCTTGGTTCAAGTTTTTCTTCTTGAACTGTTCCTTGTAGTATGTTGTTTCTGACTAGTCTTTGGTGTTTTCTATTTTATCTTGATGTTTTTCTCTAATTGGCTATGTTGGGCTTATCTATTTTTTTGAGTTGTTTGGATCTATTTTTCATTTTGTAAGGGATCAAGTCCCTACCATGCTTATCTAATAAAAAACATTGGACCCTACATTACCTTAACTTGTGAGAAGACATTTTCAGTATCATGGATTGGTATATTGAATCCAAAGTAAAGTAGTAGAGTAACCATACAACAACAACATTATTTCCATGACAATCTAAGTACCATAAATAATAACAACGTATTATGCTTGAGGATGATGTATTCACTAGACTCATTCATTGGCATATACTTGAATTCCTTCACAAATCCATATAGAATTTTAGTTGCATATGCATCATTAATAAAATATTTCATAATGGAAATAATTTGATTTCTATGGAAGATAAGAAAATTCCAAGAAGAAATCATTTTAAACAAGTCATCTACAAGCATCTTTTGTATTTCACTTTTATGTAGCTCATCATACCCATAAAACAAAAATAAGAAGTTTCTACATCCATTGTACTCTATCAAATGACTATCATAAAATAATTTGTGTTTGAATATTATCAAAGGAAGACTAATTTTCATCTTCATATCATACCTTGAAAGGTTCGCCTTTGAAACTTTTAATTTCATGTTGTCAATCTCCTCAAATTTCCATCTTTGCATTGAAAACTAAATATTTCTCTATCCCGAATATCCACACTATAAAAAAATAACATAAAAGATATGGAGTATTAAGTACATGACATGAGACTATTACCTTAGCAATTCCCTTCCATTCTTCTTGTGTTTCCATCTCTTATATTCCTTGGATGCTTATGACTTGAGAAAAGTAGGTGGAATCTATTCTTTGTAGTTCATGGAGTTGATATCCACTTGTAACTATTTCTAAATGCTCCATAATATCTACCCAAGTCTTAAAACATAGAATTATTTCAGCAAAGATCAATTCAACATGTAATACCTATTTCATATTCAATTGGAAATTAAATATATGAGGAAAAAACTTGAACTTTGTGTTCACCTTGCAAATTAATATCAAGAAGAAGCTTGATACTAACTCAAAATATGAAGCAATATTGATGTGTTCACAACCTTGAATCACATGTCAAATTCTCCTCCCCATATATGATCCTAGAAGCAAATATCTTAAAACTCCTATTTTCTGATTTGGAAGAGGAGGAATGATAGACTGTAGCTCACCTAAGAATAAAAAAGCTTGCATATTCTTCACCACCAAACAACTTTCTCCCCAATTACATTCCCATAAAAAACCATACACTTGTACAAATGGATGTGTTAAATCAGAAATATAAAACTCAAATATAGAATTGATTACCTCCATATTTTTGTCAAATTTTTCAAGTGTTGCATTCCTTTGCAAGTCAATATTTTGGATGTTATGAGTTAAGTATGAAAATTCAATCACCCAAATTTCATTCAATAACATCATAGTAGCTCCAACACTCATAAAAGAGAAGTCTTCAAATATGATACCTAGATCCCATGAATATTTTAAAATATTTGGACATTGACCCTTAACCATGTTGTTAGTATTCATTAAAGCCACCATGTGATTCCAAATGCTTCTCTTAGGATCAATCAATGGCTTACCATGTACATGATTCAAAACATGTTCCTTTATCTTCAACTCTCCATCTTGAACAAGTGAATCCATTTCTCTATGCTCTATATTGAAATTTTGCTACCACATACAAACATTAGAAATCAAAATATCTTTAACAAATGTTCCCTTTCTTCCTTATTTTGAATTTTCAACGATGTATCCATCACCCTTTCTAGTTCCACCATCTCATTCTTACATGCTTCTTCTTTTACATCTAATTTTTCTTCTTCCTTGATCTTATCTTGTTTTTCCTCCTCGATAAATTTAATTAGCAACATAATTAAGTAAATAACAATTATTTAATTAATCAAGAAGGAATAAAGGTAAGAATGAATTAATTAAATAATTAAATTTATTTAATTAATAGAGGAAAAATGACCTTAGAAAGTAATTAAACAATTAACATTATTTAATTATGAAAATAAAGATTAGAATTATGATGAAAATTAGAGTCACAGGCCTAGGACAATTTCTAGTGTCTACAATTAGAGCTCTTTCGATGTTAAGGGTTTTAGGGACAAGATCATCATAAGATGTAATGCACCACATCTAGAAGTGGAAGGATAGATTTGGATCTAGAATTTCTATGATAATCCCCACTTATTCGTTGGGAATTGGCCACTTGCTTTTACTAGTTCGTTGTCTCCATTGTTGCAAGAAATTGGTGAGATATTCTCCTTTATTTTGTTTGAGTGTACAACTTTTCTAGGCTTATATCCATGTGAAGATTAAAGGAGAAATTATCTATGAATTTATCATTGATTTCTTGGAAGTTTTTGATTCCTCGAGGTAACTAAGAAAACCAATCAATGGCTAGGACTATCAAGATTTGTGGAAAGAGGTGCATCAAATAGGACTCATTTTAGGTAACAACCATATTCATGACTTTAAATTATTTGGCATGGTCTACAGAACTTCCTCGCCCTTTGTATTTATTGAATTCGGGTACTTCAAAACTAGTAGGGAATGGTACCATTGTGATGTTTCAATCAAACGAAGATGAACATAAGTTTAATGTATGGGGTTTCTTCATTTTTCCCATCTAGATATCCTGCATTTCTTATGTTAACTCATTGAGTTGTGATGCCATATCATCTTGTGGGCTTTGTAGAGGAACATATGTTGTATATGGTGGGATGTTGAATGAAGTGTATGTAGAATTTTGATATGATGGGGTGTTGTATGGTGTGTAGGGTGGTGTAGGATAATGTGGTGATGGTGTAGGCGTATCTGTTCCTAACATGTTTGAGTTGACAATGTTTTGTTCAAGGTTGTAGTATAAACCTTGTTTTTTCTATTGTTGTGTGAAGAATTGTTGTTGGGCATATTGTTCAGCATGTTGTTGTTGTTTGGCTTCTTGTTGTCGTTGAGCTACTAAAGTTGCTTGCTATGTTGCTAAGGCTACTTGATGTTGTTGTTTTGTTGTTAGGGATGCTTGCTATTGTGCTTGTTGTTGTTGTTGTATTTCTAAGGATGCTTGTTGTAGTTACTTCTATTATTGTGTTGCTAGGGCTGCTTGTTGTTGGTATGCTACTAGGGCTACTTGTTGTTGTTGTTGCTATTGTTATGCTACAAGGGTTGCTTCTTCTTGTTGTTATTGTTGTATTGCTTACTAATAAGCCTACTGTGCTTTTTGTAAAGCTAGAGAAAGTGCTTATAGTGTAGGATTATTCATTGGTTGAGACATCTATGATGGGTTGATATTTTACATGGGTAGAGGGTTATTGATGAGAGATTGGGGATTCCATTGGTTTAACATTCCTTGCAAGATGGTGGATTGGGATGGAGGAATGCAATTTTTAGGTTTCATTTGATTTTACATTATAAGGGGGATTTTGGGGAAAGATGACAATGATTCCATAATATATTGCAATGGAAATGACACGTTAGGACCTTGAGCCCATTGATTGAAAGGATTTCATTGACTGATGTTTTGGGGATTTGCTTGTGTTTGAGATTCAGTCAAGGTATTACCTTGGTTAATGGGCTTCGTGACCAAGGGGTTTCTTAGAGTTGGGTTGGTAATGGATGGGATGGAAGTCTTTGTGAATCCAATGGTGTGGATGAACCAATTGGGATGTTGGATGAAGATGTCGCTATTTCTGTTAAGGGTTGAGTTTGATCTACTTAGTCCACACTACTTTGCATGATGTTGGGCATACTTGAAGTACTCATAAGTATGGATGAAGATGGGTGTCCCCAGTATGCTGAGGTTGTCATGGAGTAATGGAGTGTAAGTGGTTTATGTTGATGTAGAGGATTCTCGGGAATAGGGGGTATGCCAAATGTTGTTGTCCAAGTGGTATTTTGAGGAGGATTGGTATCAAGGGTACCCACAAGTGTGTTTCTTTCAAACAAAATAGTGTGTCCAAATTCCTTAATAGGACTAGTTGGAAGGCTAGGAATTGGTGTTTGATTTAGCTCTAGTGATGGAGTTTTTCGAATGGTACATGAAGTCAAGCCTTGTGCTAATGATTGTCCAACAAAATATGGGGAAATTGGAACTACATTTTCTAAGGCTATATGTTATTGTTTGTACTCCATTATTTCTTCCCTAGTAAATCTGAATGGACTGTTCATGACGTCTTCTATCTCATATGGCCTTGATGGAGATCAAGGTTGTTGTGAAGGGGTAACATGACTTCTTGGATCAAATTCTTGAGGATTATGATCAATTGAGGCAAATGTGACTTTTGTTTTTTCCATGGTTCTCTTGTGTTGTGATCTTGTCTTTACCATAAATTTTGGGTCACCTATGGAAGAGTTGTGTTGAGATTTGTAATGTTTGAACTCTGTAGTTGACTCAAATCTAGGTAAAAGGGATGATCTAAGTCTTTTCAGAGCAATGATGGTAGTGGGAGATGAAAAGATGAATGATGTGGGGAGTGATTTTTGCAAACATTTTGGGACAACACTTTTGACTTAGATTTTGATGTTGGATGTTTGGATAAAGTATGTTTATGAAATTATGAATGTTTAGAGTAGAATTGTGACCTTCAAGATAAGTGAGTTCAAATATGGTAACTAACTTGGCCAAATGCATGGAAAATGATTCATTTCACATACAAAGTAGGTCAATTAGGGGTTGATTAGATAGATGTCTAAGTCAAAAGGTGTTGGTATATTCAAAATTTTTACAAAATTTGATGAAGTGAAGTTTGGGTTTTGATGAGGGGTGGATGAATTGTTTGACCCAATTTTGATTTAGAGTGAACCTTTGTTTTCAAAGACCAAGGTGGTGAGAAACACGCTAGACCTCTAAAGTTTTCAAATCCTATGGTCAAGGAGAAGTTCTTGTGAATTGTGTAGATCTGGTTTGTTCATGAAATAGTGTTAAAAATGTCTCCTTAGTGATTTATTCCAGTTGTAGTACTGTCTTAGGATATGTCTTCTAATATACTTTGAACTATGATGTCTAAGTTTGAAATAGTGACATGTAGACCTTCTTTTGGGGATTTTGATTTTGCATGAGATTATTTAGAGAAGTTCAAGATCATGAAGAAGATGAAGTTTTTGACTTTCAAATAGGGCATACATATCTAGAGAATTCCTTGAAACATATTTATAAAAATCCCTTACCAATCTATTCCTATTTTGGTAGAGTGCAACAATGTGTTTTTGATAGCTTTTGGACTATGATGTCTAAGTTTGAAGTGGAGATATGTAGACCTCTTGGGAATTTTGATTCCTCATGAGATCATTTAGAGAGGTTCAAGATCATGAAAAGGAGAATATTTATTGCCATGTGAGAGGTGGTAATATGGGCCTTCTAGCCAAAATATTAGCTTGTTCCTCTTCTTCGTCTATGACATATGTTGTGTGTCTCCACTGGGATGGTGTTTCCTTTGTTTCAAAAGTGAAGCTACTCAAACTACTGTGAGCACAAAACCTGCACAAGCTAACAAGAGACCAATAATCAAGTGTCAAACATGTTAGAAAATAAAATCTAATGCTCCCTATGAGATTATTTAACTAGATCGAGAGAAAATGTGAAATAATCAAGAAATTAACATAGTGAAGCATGTAATCTACACTAGACTAGAAAAACCTTCATCCCATAGGGGGAGTGGTGCTCCTTTGACATGTGGAAAGAAGCATTTTCCCAATCCCTTGATAATATTCATGAAGTTGAGGGGTATGTGTAGGATCATGATGGGTCAGAAAGTGGCAATATGATGGGTATGTGGTTGTTGACTATTTTTTTACCCAAAATTGATGAAACGAAAAGAGTTTTTAAATGATATTCTCATCTTTCGAGCGATATAAATTATGCTTTACTTTGAATTTAATAAGTAATCATTATTCATTTTCTATTCAAATTGCAACTAAAGTCTTGATTGATAGGCTGATTGAAAAACATCTATAGCTTTCAAATAGTATGAATTTTTTTGAATCCAAAACATGCATCACATTCTATGTTTTGCATACTATAGGATTAAAAAAAGAAAAATTGAATTTCATGAAGTTTTGACCAAGTTAAGGTGGTCATACATACAAGTTTTTATATTTTTTAAAAAATTTGTAATAAACAATCCATAATTAATTATTAGCTTGGAAAAAAATTACAAAAAAAATGCATCACATCAAGGCATGAGTCCTCTACCTATATCTAAAATCTTATAAAAAAATATTATCATTTTATTGTGGTTAGGGTGGTCAGACAGACACCTACTTCTTATTTTTCCCAAATTTAAGTACCACTACATTGAAATTTCAATTTTTTCACCAAATAGATTTTGTTTTTAAACAAACCTAGTAGTTTAGAAACTACATTAAATTTTCTATAGATTCTATTCTTATATATTTTTGAAATAATATAGATAACGTATTCAAATTTTTACGTCAAGTTTCCTAAGTCTGATTTTTCTTATTTTTTTGCCACTTAAGGGCCTATTTTTTCCATGATGATCCTGCACATACCTTGAAGATGATCTTCAAGAGTGAATTTGACAATAATCTAGCTAAATTACATGAAAATGATGAAAATATATGAACTTAAATGGCTATAGTGATAATGCATGAAGTTGTGGATCCATATTATGAAAAGGATGCCTCTATTTATATAAGCCAAGGGTTGAAGAATGGAGGAATTTGATGAATGTGGGATAAATTGATAGCTAATGAGAATGTGCCAAGTGTCAAAATTCTATTGGAGGAAGTTAGAGCACATTTTGGGAAATGTGTGAGTCGAGGAGGTGGAAGAGAAGTAAATGTTGTTGGTTGAGAATTTAAATTTTTTGTAAGAGTAATTGAATGAGATTTGAGAGGATGTAAGAGGATTTGAAAGGTTGTAAGAGAATTAAATGTAGATGTGAAAGATTTTTGAAAACCTTTGGAGGGAAATTGAATGAGGGATTGTCGAGAGGAATATTCCTTAAAATATTCCTTTGTGAGGATAAATGAAGGAATGAGATAAATAGAAGAAATTGATTTTTTGTGCAATCTGGTTAGTTGACCATAGTTGTTTTAACTCTTGATGAGTTAAATGCTGGAGAAATTGATAATGATGATTAGAAAGCTAATTTAGGATTAATTAATCTAGAATTAATTAATTGGAGTGAATTAGGAGATATGACATTTGATTTGATTGATTTTTAATCAAATGAGAGGATTAAAATAGGATTTAATTAAATGATTTGATTTAATTAAATAATATGAATAATTAGTTAGAAGAAGGGTGAATTAATCAATAAATTTACTTATTTGGTTAATAGCTAAATTTACTAAATTTAATTAAATAATGTTGATTATTCAATTAATTGATCATTTTGAGATGGTTTTATAAGAAATGGTGTAAGTTGATCAGAATCAAATACATAGTATCAATCAAGACATTTTTGGTGTCTACATTTTGCCCCTCTTTCAAGTGAAGCACTTGTGTCGGTTCAAAGAATAACCTTGCCATGATCAAAATTCAAAATTTTCTTGATTTTTTGAATGCCCCAGTGCTACCCCAGTGGAAGAATTATGCTGCTATACAACCCCCTCAAGAGATCGAGTGAAAATTACAAAATTTCGTCAAGCTCGCGAAAAATATTTAATGATGATTCAAGAGTGGAAAACAACCTACGGGATGTGAAATTAGGCTTACAATGATGAAAAAAGACAAAAATAGGCTTTGTTAAGGAAAAAACAGATTAAAGGGGTTCAAAAACCCTAAAATATACCAAAAAGTCTTAAAAAATTTGGATATAAGGGGTTAAGAGGGTCAGTTTCAAATCATTTGCTTACTTGCCTTCTAGAGATTTTAATAATTTTGCTCTGAAGTGTTGATGAAATGGTTGCTCGTGTGCTTCTTAGGCATAAGACGGATTGAGTTTGTGAGTTCCAAAGGCCTCAAGACACAGGAACCCCAATAAACCTTTCAAAAAAATTCTCTTTTTTCACACTTTTTGTGCATTTATTAGGGTACCTTTAGGTCTACCAAAAGTGGCTCCCTATGGCTTTGCAATTGTTATGGGTAGCGTCGCTTTTATAGATACCAACTCACATTTGTAGTGAAGCGTCACTCGATGCTCTATCATTCTGGAGTCACCCAAAAATATCGACTTGCCTTTGTAAGCTAACATCACGTGGCCCTAGGAGTTTTTAGCATTGCACAGGAATGCCGACTCACTTTTGGAGAACAACATCCCTTTTGATTATAGCATTGCATTTGCAGAATACAGAGCATCACTCTTGCAAATTCCATGTTGATTTTGAAATACCGTCCAGCTTTTTCTTTCGAAGGATTTTCTAATTTTGACAAGGCATCCATTTTTTTAATTTTTTTGATGTCATGCTCATTTTGGTTGCACGAGGTCTTGTTGGTGCTCCATTTGAAGAAGCACATGAGCTAGTTTCTACATCAAGCTAGACATTTGTCAGATCGATCCCTAATTTTCCTTGGAGCAATTAGTTTTGGACACTTTGCCTAGATGTCAAAGGTGCAGATGCATCTCGCGATAATGAGAACTTTGGTCAAGTGATAGCAGAGCGAGACTTGTTCATCCCACCTACCGACTAGAAAGGCCACCATCACCTTGGAGGATGTGTGGTAGATCTTGTGAATCTTGATTCATAGTGAGTGCATCATCTATGACATTAAGGCTAACGGTGATGCCATTTTTTCTTTGTTTGGCTTTGACTCGTACAAGGTGGACAATTGCTAGATAGACCTCCACCAATATGAGGGGATTTCCCCTAATTTGGCATTGTTCATTTGCACACTGATCTTGGGAGTCCTTGTTCCCAATTGACGAGCTCGAGGATGGAGTGTTGGCAGGGGGATCATTTGGTCCTAGATGATGGAGGAGATGAATGTCTATGCCTATGGGCCAGTCATTCTAGCCTCATTATATCATGATATGTACTATGTCATTTACAATGAGGCCCATAGCATTGGAGTGGGTGTCACCCTTCTGCATGTGTGGGCTTATGAGCACATTGCAATCCTAAGGCTACAGATTGTAGATGTCTAGACCAACTGTGATGATCCTATGGTGTACAAATATGGGGTGATCACTATCTTCCACTTCACAGGTATCACAAGCATCTTGTACTAGAGGTGGGTTTTGGACAAGATGACAGTTTTCACATGGAGGCCTTGCCTCCATTTTCCAAGATGGCATGATGATGATGATCATCTTTTCTACTATCAATAGTCTCGATACATGCAAGGATGCAAGCATTACATGGTTGAGTTGTAGCTCCCAGATAGGGTTGCTTGCTAGTTCAAGGAGATGCAGGATGCACCTAATGATATGTAGAGAGCCATATTTTCCCACAGGTCTAGAGAGCTAGCATGGGGACAAAGGATCCCACCCCAACAAGTGATTAATGATTACAAGTGTAGACATGCAAATTTTACATTATGCATTCGATCAGATTCAGTCAAATTAGCTCTTACAATAGGCAAATTCATCACTTTCATCCATTCATTAAATAATTTCATTTATCAAATAAACATTATCATTCAACCTTCATCTTACATCATCCATTTAATTAAATAAATCAGGACTCCATTTAAATCAAATCCTAAATTATATTTCATCATTTTTTGATTTAAATAAATCAATTACCAAAGTCTTGAAAGTCAAATAATCTAATCAGCATTAATCAGCATAATCATCATCTAATCCTAATCTAATGCTAATCCCATCCCACTTGCATTATCTAGACCTAGCCACTTGCACAATAAATCAATTTTATTGATTTATTAAAAACCTCATTTTCTTTCAACATGACAAGTCAAAAAGGGCATTTATTGCTCTTCTTTCTTGTCCCCCTCTCAAAATTTATTGCAAATTTGAATTCAAAAATTCCCCCTCTTGGGCACTCTTCCCAAATCTTGCACACACATCAACTAATCACATGATGACAAGTGTCCTTCACTCATTGGCTTGTTTTTGATCCCACATTGGTCCCTCTTCAACACTTGGAATTTTGAAAATCTTTAAATAGGTGCATCATCCTCAAGCAAATCCTTCACAATTTTAAGCAAGGTTACTCTCTTCATTTGAGATTTGATCTTGTTCATCATCACTTCACCATCTCCATTTGCATTTTCATCATTTGAGCTTTGATCAAGGATTGGGAAAGGGTCACTAGCACATGTGACACCAATCCAACATGGAATAGGTAGCTTGCTTTTGTTTTCATAATGCTTTAGTCTTTACATTATCATTTGTTGCAGTTTTGAAAGAATTTGCAATGTATTCCATGGAGGTATTTGCATATTTGTTTGTTATACTAACCCTTCTAATGAGTTTTTGAGGTTGGTTGTACATTGCAGATTTTGGGTACTTCATCTTGGCGCTAGAGGGAGGGCATCTCATAAGTTGTTATCTTTGTTTTATTGAATGCACACACTGATTTATCTTTGTATTTCAATACGTTGTTGACCTCTTTGCACTTCTTACGATACATTTGGAATTCCTTTTGAATAAGCTTAAAAAGATCATGAGTTTAAAAGGTTCGCATGCCCTCTCTATGCTCATATTTTGGCATTTTTAGAAAAAAATATCATTATCTGCACTATAGATCTGTGTGCCATATTGGAGAGATATACACTTTATATTCTAGGAGTTAAACTCTGGTTTTCAGTTTTAGATTGCGTAGTCTTTATGTGTGAGATTGTATTATTCTCAAGAACTATTCACGTATTGCGTATTCTTTTTCAATACCTATGGTGTCAAACATTCACACGCCTTGTCTCTGCTTCCACTTTCAGCTGTCTCACTGTCAACAGGTCTGGCGATCATTGCATTCCATGAGACCATGAGGCACACTGTCAACAGTTACCGTGCCTTGTCTATGCCTTTTTTCTGTCTGACAGTCCATAATCTGTCAAAACAGTCCGCGCACCTTGTCTATGCACCACGTTTTGGCGCTAGAAACATCTAACATATTTTTATTTTTTTTCAAGTTTTACATCTTTTTGTGGATGTCCATACGCCTTTGACTCAAGCATTTTGAATGTGTTTTGTATAGGTCTGGCGATCATTGCATTCCATGAGACCACAAGGCACATTGTCAACAGGTCTAGCAATCATTGCATTCCACGAGACCACATCCTCTTGAAGCATTCTGTCTAAACAGCTCATGCGCCTTCTCTACTCCTTTTGCATACGAGCAAGCTAACTTTTAGATTCTGCCATTGAGGAGTTGGCTGATATAAATACGCTTTGAACATATTTCCGCAGTAATTGCATTTCATGAGATAAGATCTCTTTGGGGTGTTGTTGAAAAGTTGTTGTAACTTGTCTATGTTTCTGCTTATTGCAATACACGTCTACCACGCAGAAAGTCCGCTGTCAAAAAGCTGAGAAATTTGGTCTTACGCCTGCCATTGGCATTAATTCGCCTGCCAATAGCATTTACTCAAAAGATCACGTGGATGATGAGGATTCAGGCATAAATTCAAAATCATGTCAATCATGGCTTTGGGCGTGCTCTTTTTTTTTTAAAGCCTTTTCAAAGGCAGAGGTCATCTTTGCGTGAGGAGTAAGCTGCGGTGAAGGAAAAGTTAATATGATTTGACTGAGGATTGTTGGATTTCTACTTTTTTTTTGCATTAAATCATTAGTCATCGCATCAATTTCAAAATTTATTTGTCTACGAAACATTTTCCTGGCTATATTAAATTATGTTTTGATTTATGCTTTGATGTTGTGAAAAGGGCTTTGGAAGGCAGGATTCTTATTAATGTTGTTTTCCTTTAATTCACAATCATTAGTCTTTTCTAAATTAAAATCATTTTATTGTTTAAAGTCAATGCTTAAAATGATAATTTGATTCTTACAAGATTTTATTTTTTTTGGATAGGTGTAAGGAAAACGAAGGAGGGGGGAGATTCACTTATTTATTGATAATCTATTTATTGATTATTCGCTTATTATCCATTTCATTTAAAATCATTCTATTACTTGAAGTTATTGCTTACAATGATTCTAATTGAATAACTTGATTCTCTTTTTTTTTAGGTACAAAAGCGAACAAAGGAAAAGCGAAGGAGGTACAAAAGCAAACGAAGGTGAAAAGGTGCAAGGCGAAAGAGAAGGCTATCAAACGAAAACGAAAAGAGGAGGATTTTTGTTTGAAAACACAATGTGTTTTTTTAACACTTTAAATGTTTGATCAATACTACTTCACGAAAGGAGGGAAATCTTTTTTTGAAAACACAATGTGTTTTTTAACACTTTAAGTGTTTAATCAACACTACACAAAATTGTTTTCCTTTTCGTTTTATAACACTAGTTTTCATTTGGGGCTAAAACAAACAAATTATTTTTCATTGCAAAGGACTTAAAACGAACCTTAGGACAAACTTACTAGATTTCGTTTTGGGTTAAAAATTGAACAAGCAATCCTCACACTTCATTTTGGTGCTTAAAACGAATTCACAATTGCTTTGAAGGGTATAAAACGAACAAGTGTTTGATTTGTGCGATTGTCTTTTGAGTGCGTATCCTCTCCCCTTGCGCTTCGTGCGATCTAGGGTGCAAGAGAAACACTCAAAATACATTTTATTGCTTTGAAACACTTCATTTTGGGCTTAAAAATTGAACATCTTGTGCGAGTGCGAGTAGGGGCATTTTCGCGTACATTCTCTTTCTTTGTGCCATCAAAGATCGATCGAGTTACGGATTGTGTCTTTGCTCGCTTTTGTTTATCTTAGAGGGCCTGCCTTGGGGAAAAAGTACTCACCCAAGCGGCGACTCAACCGGTAACACTCTAAAGCCAAGAGTATTTCCAGCCGGGATATAAATGAGGATTTTGTTAAACGCCATAATCACGGTTGGCTCCGACAAGATGGATCCGAAGGGGACTCTTGCCACGTTAGGTCAACTCCACGAATGGAAAGTCCTTACTAGAACCCATGCTAGAATTTGCCAAAATCCTTAATCTATTTGTTGGTGCAAGAACGGTGCCTGGCTGCCCCATAATTTTACGGCTTTTAGTAGAGATGGAAAGCATGCCATGGGAGTTTCATGGATGTGGTGCTTGGCTGCCCGTATAAGTGAGTGTGGAGGGAGCCAGTGGGGTCAAGCATCTAACCATCCGCTAAAAGTAAATTAGCTGACTTGTCCAAGTGGGGACTCAACAAACATTGTCTATCACATCCATAGGGCTTGTAATTATTCTTTGTTTGAAAACACAGTGTATTCGAAAACATTTTGCAAACAAACATTCAACATGGTTCTCAAAATTTCAAACCCTCTTTAAGACAAATATCATTGACTCAATCCATATGTTACTGCTTTCCCTGCGGATTCACGTTTGTAGAGGTTCCTAAGCATTGGATTATATCTCAATTTGTCTTCTTGAGTAAACAATAGGAAAACCCTTGCCTTAAGTTCATTGAATTTCCACATAAAATATCTTGTGGGGTTTAAAGAAATTAAGACATTGGTACATCTTAGTTTGAAACTTTAATCAAGAGTGTGTTTGTGGTAAAAGGAATACACTAAGCAAAGATAACAAATTGGACCCCACACATGTGCTTGATATCTCTTGGTTATATTGGTCTTTTGATTGCTCTTAGAGAAAAGTGTGTTCTTCAATACCTTGGCCTAGTAAACAAAGTCTCTCTAAGTCTCTTAGGATCATCAAAACTTTCATCTATCTTCCAAACATTCATCAATCCATCTCACCAAAACAACTTTAGATCTTTGCAAACATCATTCTAGACTTGGGTACATCCTTAAACCAAATCAAAGTCAATTGTTTAATTAGGTGTGTGGTAATGCATCCTTTCTCATACATCTAATTGAATTAGCAAACCTTTTGAATAAGTTCATCCTAAAGATAACATCCAACATCTTAGGGTTTACAAGTTCATCATCCACATCAAACAATCAAAAATCAAAATCCCTAAGTCTAGCATTGATTCAAAGTTCCTAAACGTTCATCACTCATATCATCCACCTTTCATCCTCCATCTTGCCATTGGTCCTAAGAACCTTAGAGGTCACATTCATAACAAGGTCAAAAACACAAGAAGAACATGGAATATAAACTTGATCCATACATCTTGGGTAATCCAAAACAGTTGAATCTTCAAAGCCTTGCAATGCCTATCAATTATCAAAGTCCATGCATGGGATCATTGCCTTCGACAAATGTCAGTGGTACAACAAGTGTGAGTATGCCCAAGTCAAAGTTTGGAACACATTTCCCAATGATAGATCTAAGTCCAAACCAACAAATCCACCAATCAAACAATCAATACATGAATCTTCAAACGAGCAACATCATCCCACCAAATCCCTACAAACCAAATGTGGATGTACCAAGTGCAACTTTTTGAAACATGAATCCTAACTCGAAAAACTTTGGAAAAATGATTCCCAATACCAACAATGTTCATCCTATCATGCCAAATCTAAACATCATCCCAAATCAGAACATTATCCAAAGTCAATTTTCCCATAATCCCATTCAAAAACTGCAAACATGCATGCCAAAACTACTTGAACACAAGCCAAATCAACTATCTCAAGTGAGTCAAGATCAAAATCAAGAACAAATTTGGCAAGATCAAATTGCGGAAATAGTTGAGGCATTGCGCCAAGGGAAATCTCCACCACCATTACCTACATCATTCCTTGGTTTAGGGATTCCCCCTTTACCTAACACCAATCACGCCACCCAATTCAATCCAACTAACGTCAATCAAACCATCACGTCAAATCCTTTGAATATACCATCGACATCGCACCAACAGATGGTATCCAATCAAGCAACAATGATGATCCCAACCAATCAAAATACGGTCTCCCAAGGACCTATCACCTCAGTTATTCCAACCATCACTATCCCTTCAATCATTCCAAACACCACTATCACGCCCATCACATCTCAAACCCCCACAATCAATCCAAGCGTATCTCAAACACTTGTCACTACATCCAACATGATTTCGAATCCACCACCACCCCCACCACCACCAATTTCCACCACATCAATCCAATACAATGTGACATTACAAGCTGCTTTTCAAAAAGGATACCAACAATATCTAGCCATGCAACAAGCAACACAAGTTCAACAAGTGCAAGAATCCTCTCAAGTTTCCCAAACCTCTCAAGCTACCCAACCAACACGAGCACAAACACAAAAGATAACAACTGTTGAGAACAAAGATCAAGATCACTCCATCATTGAATACCTTGAAGTTGTGTCTACTCCATCCAATGATCAAATGAATATATGTCAAGAGTCACCTCTCAATCATGATCAAAATACATCAACAATACCCAACAATGATCCAATTCAAGAAATGTCAACATCATTTGACCCTATGGTTGAAGACATTAGAAATCTCTCTATTGCAATTGTTGAAAACAATGTTCAAAATCTATCCATCAATAAAGATATTTTCGCTTCATCCAACGAGGCATCGACCAGTGATCATGTTGAAAATGTATCTACATCACCTAATGAGGTAGAGGACATATCTCAAGAATTTATGCCAAAGCATGATCAGAATCTTTCACCAAGGTCTAGCAATGGTCCTTTCCAAGACATATTGACATCCTTCGACCTCATGATTGCCGATATTGAAGGAATCTTCAACTCAACACCTGATCCAAGTCCACTCAAAAATCATGAAGATATTAAGCCACTTCCCATGCATAATGAAGATATCCAAGAGCCATTTGTAAGCAGTCCATCCTTTGAAACTGACCCATGTCAAGAACTTGATCCAAAGCATGTTAAAAGCAACTTCAAAATTAATCAAGATCAAGAATTTGTATCTTCAAGATACTACAATAATCTGATGGACACTCTCCTATCTATGCAAGATGATCATATCCATACTCCTCCATCTACCCATGAGATGCTTTCTACAGATGGGCACGTAGATGATCTTCATTTAGAACAAAATTTTGTTACACAAAAAGAGCAGATTCTTAACTCCTACAATCAAATGGAGTTGTCAACATCAGGATCAAACATGTCCCAAGTTCAGATTGAGGACATCATGAATAAAGATATCGAACATTATCCACTCAAGGAAACAAGTCAGAAAGAACAGGATAATCCAGAGTTAGCAGAGCGAAAAATTGAAACAATGTCATCTACAGTGATCATTTGTCAAAGCACGTTTACTGAACAAAATATCTCAAAGCAAGTAGAATCAAAGCATGAAGGTGATACTATCACCATACTGGGGGCAACTTCATCTCAAGCAAACATCAACATAGGGAGCACGAAGAGTCCTTATGATGAAGCTAGTGTCAATACTACAACCAGCCACGCCATGTATCTTCATCCACCCATCACCCCATCCATGAATTGGGACCAACGTCAAAAGAAAGATTTGAATCAAAGTACGAAGAACGTTATCAAAGCAAAAGAAGTTGAAAAGCATAATGGACAAATCAAATACGCATGGATACCAAAGAATACAAAGAAAGATCATCCCTATCAAACTCCATCAGTCAAAGAAACTATGGGGAAAAATAAAAAAGGGAAAAGTATCCATCAAGAATGTCCACAAAAGAAAAAGCAGGCTTTTCAAGCACGTACAAAGTGTATCAAGCAGTTGGTCCTAATTCCACGCACACTTCCGTATCCACCCATCATTGCTCATCTTCCCAAGTTTGGAGAGTCAAAGGTTCCAAACTATCAACCAATCCATCTCTTATCCCTAAATGCACTCCATCCACACCTCCACGCATGATATCCAATTCTCACATTGACCATGTATTGGCAACGACCCTTCATCATAAGGATTCAGAAGGCACTTTATCGCGATGTACGCACAGAGACAAAGTTAACCCTGGTATCAACGAAGCAATCAAGAATCCCAAAAGTTGCATTCAAGCGCACGTATCTTAGCAAAGCAGCTCCTTCCAGTGATATCAATACCACATGTAAGGCATCTACATCAACACCACCAAGTGGTTCAGCATGAATCTTTCAGAAAAATACAAAAAAATCCAAAAAGCAAAAAATCCAAAAAAATCAAAAAAAAGGATTGAAAATAGTAAAGATAAAAATCGTCCTCTAGTGAAAACCACTACGGTGGCACTTTGGGCAAGACAATGATGAAAACCTGGCAAACAGGTGTCATGTGTGGAATCGAGCATCTACGTGTGCCAGTTCAGATGAAAGCATCTCATCCCATCCATAATAAATCGAGCATTCCATCCATCTTATCCATAATAATTCCATTTCATCCATGAACCATTTATCTAATCCATTTTCATCCATCTTCATGATCCATAGTCCAAGTTATCTTGATCTTGATGAAATTTTGGGGCACGCTTTACGCTTGCTTACGGTGAACATCTTGACATGGGTTGTTTTCATTAAATCCTATCCTATGCAGCATTATCTGAGCCATGAAGCATTATCCAAATGCGCATTCGTTATTCGAGCACCTTATCTTATCGCAAGATAAATCCTTGGCATACTTTGCATGCTTACCATATCCATCCATCCATACACTTATCCGAGCATCCATCCTTCGCATTCCATACATTGCTAGACATTGGGGGCTGATATGTACATCTTGCTTCGAGAATAAATCTTGGTCTATATCCTCCAGCTTATGTGGCGATCCGAACATTGGAAAACATGAAATAAAATTGGTCAAAGCATTTGTGAGCCATAATCCCAATCACTCGCCCAGGGCATATTTTGACGAGAACATATTCCTTATCAATCATCATCTTTCATCGAACATCAATCCAAAAAAATCACTATCAGTCGCATCTAAGCTGCACGTCAAACGTCACATCAAATCATCCAAACATCTTTTGTTCGAAACCAAGCTTCATCAATCATGATCAATCAAATCCAATGAAAAAATCATCATCTCGAGATATCCTTGTGTTGCTTAACACTATCCTTGCATTGTCATGTATCCTTGACAATGTTATCATTATCAATCCTAATCAATCCAGCCCTTGCATTGTTGTGTATCCTCAACAATGTTATCATCATCATCAATCCATCGATTTGATCAATCAACCTTAACTTGGTTTTCAACAAAATCCCAAAACAAAGCACTGAAATCATTACACATCCATATCCAATTCGTCAAAATCATGCGAAAATCCAAAAACATTAGAAAATCAGAAAATCCAAAAACATCCAAAACATCAGAAAATCTAAAAACATTAGAAAAGAAAATCCAAAACATCCAAAACATCAAAATATAAAAACATCAGAAAATCAGAAAATCCAAAAACATCAAAACATCAAAATCAAAAACATCCTAAAAAACATCAAAAATCAAAACACTAAAAGTCAAAAATTTCAAAACATTAACCAACTACGCCGTCTTTGAGCTTAAACGTAGGCAAGGCTCATCTTTGATCAGCCCGAGACATCAAAATCCAAAACATTCGAATCACATCAAAAATCCAAAACATTCATAAATATATCAAAATCCAAAACATTGGAAAAATCAAAAAATCAAAAACATTTGAAAATCCAAAATCCAAAAAACAAAAAATAGCCTCAAAACATTTCAAAACATCAAAAACATCCAAATATTTGAAAACTCCATCCGCCTTCATCTCGCTTGCACCCGCAATAATCAATCATCCATAATAAACTGATCGCCATCTTCATCCTTTTGGCAACACAAACATAAACAATCACAACAGTCAGCAAAATCAATCTTCAATCGTAAAATCAAAAGAAACAACAACGTTAAAACAAAATCAAACTCTTGATCAGTCGCAAACATGTCAGTCAACCTCATATCAATAGCCTATCAATCAACTTATCAAACCATCATCATCCTGTACAATGCATGTCCTAGGATATATCGTTCCGACAATGGGCATCATTTATGGATATCACCTTGGATCCTTATCCTATCAAAACACATCCCTTTGGCTGAGATATGAAGAACATTGGTTGTTTGTGTACTTGATCTTTTTCTTTTGATTTATCTTATTGCGCTCATTCCAAGGACCTCTCGATGATATCCGAACGAAGGATTTAGAGAGATAGGAATGGGGCAGCGATCATTATTTTTTTTGCTTGTGCTTGTTGGACGCTCTTGTAAAATAACTTGGCGAATACTTGCTTTGTTAGATATGTATGGAGGAGGTTTCAGATAGCTTGTTGACTATTGCATTGATTGGTTATACCTTTCCGTGTTTTGGTCTGAGATGTTTGAGACTTCTAAAGTGCATCCTAGCAAGGTTTCCATTATGTCAAGTGTGAACAAGAATACTCCTATCTGCTTGTTGAGTCAAAGTTCATCACACTAAGTACACGCCTCCTGGTCCTTCATACCTTGATGCATCGTACTTAGGCATGTTATCAAACATAAAGTAAGTGACCCTTTGAAAATCCCAATCCTTGATAAGCAAATCATCCATCTATCATCATCATTTCTCATCATCATTTATCATCATCATCATCCATCATCATCATCTCTAATAAAGTCTCGACCAATCATGGACTTGTTGGATCTTCTTGTCATCATCTCATTTCCGTACTAACATCATCATCACCAATGCATCCATCCTGCATCCATCATGCATCCATTATGCATTCATCTGGCATCCATAAATCTTTAGAATTTTGCATATCATCTCACATTCATATCATCATCATAATTTAGATCTGTTAGTCTAAGCATCTCATTAATCTCATCCATCTCATATCATATCATCATTTAAGTTGTTTAGGATAATATAGATTTGTTATTCTAAGCATCTTGAAATCATCTCATTTGCATCGTCATCCATAACCATCCATTTTGAACCTCTTTATCGGAGATCGACCCTCAAATCGAATCTTTTCGCTCGATCTCTCGAGGGGGCAATGTACCGGTATTTTTCCAATGGGCATCCGAAAAATCATGAAATTTTTAATTTCGACATGTAATTTATTCTTTGAACCAACCCAACAAGTACATTGCTTCAAAGAGGGAAAATGTAGACATGCAAATTTTACATTATGCATTCGATCAGATTCAGTCAAATTAGCTCTTACAATAGGCAAATTCATCACTTTCATCCATTCATTAAATAATTTCATTTATCAAATAAACATTATCATTCAACCTTCATCTTACATCATCCATTTAATTAAATAAATCAGGACTCCATTTAAATCAAATCCTAAATTATATTTCATCATTTTCTGATTTAAATAAATCAATTACCAAAGTCTTGAAAGTCAAATAATCTAATCAGCATTAATCAGCATAATCATCATCTAATCCTAATCTAATGCTAATCCCATCCCACTTGCATTATCTAGACCTAGCCACTTGCACAATAAATCAATTTTATTGATTTATTAAAAACCTCATTTTCTTTCAACATGACAAGTCAAAAAGGGCATTTATTGCTCTTCTTTCTTGTCCCCCTCTCAAAATTTATTGCAAATTTGAATTCAAAAATTCCCCCTCTTGG
Organism: Sequoia sempervirens; assembly: GCA_007258455.2. NCBI lineage: Eukaryota > Viridiplantae > Streptophyta > Pinopsida > Cupressales > Cupressaceae > Sequoia > Sequoia sempervirens. Next base: position 35,550 of record VDFB02258929.1, read on the forward strand.
GAACTCTTCCCAAATCTTGCACACACATCAACTAATCACATGATGACAAGTGTCCTTCACTCATTGGCTTGTTTTTGATCCCACATTGGTCCCTCTTCAACACTTGGAATTTTGAAAATCTTTAAATAGGTGCATCATCCTCAAGCAAATCCTTCACAATTTTAAGCAAGGTTACTCTCTTCATTTGAGATTTGATCTTGTTCATCATCACTTCACCATCTCCATTTGCATTTTCATCATTTGAGCTTTGATCAAGGATTGGGAAAGGGTCACTAGCACATGTGACACCAATCCAACATGGAATAGGTAGCTTGCTTTTGTTTTCATAATGATTTAGTCTTCACATTATCATTTGTTGCAGTTTTGAAAGCATTTGCAATGTATTCCATGGAGGTATTTGCAGATTTGTGTGTTATACTAACCCTTCTAATGAGTTTTTGAGGTTGGTTATACATTGCAGATTTTGGGTACTTCAACAAGTAGTTGGTTATGGTGCCATGGGTGTGCTTTGATGCTCCTGTAGGTGCAAGGATTACCTAGGCTTATGATGCATATTGGTGGGCTCATGCCCCTATTCAATTGACTACACCAACAATGCTAGCTATGGGGAGAGGATAGGCTAGGGGACCTTGGATTGGTCAGGGTCCACAGTAACTAGGGGTCAGCCACAAGATGGATAGGATGGGGGTGGCAATCATGATAGACAAATACCACCATTGGTGCCACCTGTTGGTCAGAGGCTAGTAGTCTAGCCACCATAGTAGCCACACATGCCACCCCCATGACCACCACCACTAGGTCCCAATCCTAGGGATGGTTAGATAGAAGCACTACAGGTGCATATTCAAGTTCTTATAGGGCAACTTTAGTAGGCATAGGCCTAGATAGAAAAACTTGTCCACAAGAGGGTCTAGGCTCGGCAAGAGATGGAGTAGGAGTGCCATATGAGATAGGACTCGGATATGGCCCTCACACTTGAGACAAGATGGAGGTAGTAGCTAGAGGCTATAACTCAGTAGATTCAGGGATAGGCTATAGTTTTAGCCAAGATCTATGGTCATGCAATGCAATAGGCCTCGTATTACAAGATCATGTACTACAGAGCCATGGCACAGGAGAAAAGGGATCCATATTTCTCCCATCTTAGTTAGATAGATCCTACTAGGACCCCTCATCTAGGCACATCAAGGAGACTGATAGGGTCCCATCATCAGAGTTGAGGCAGCCATCACAAAGGTAGATAGAGTGAGGGCAGCTTGGGATACTAATAGTACATAGGGACAGACTATTTGTACACCCTGAGTATAATGTGTATACATTCATTGGCTGAGTTTGGTGTCTAGCCTCTTGGATATTCAATACTATATATCTAATTATGATGTATTATGATGTTTATCTTTTTAGATATATACATGAGATGACTTGTTAGGAATTCATATGATGTGATTTTTATTTTATTTTATGTGATGCATATATATATATATATATATGGATGGATGGATGTATGTAATATTTATTTTATGATGTTATATGCTTTATGATGTGATGAACTGTTATGATGGATCTATGTTGATTCACTTTAATGATGGATGCACATGTATTTATGGATGATGTATGCAATGTGATGATATGTTCTATTTCTTTTTCAATATCTTTCTTACATGTGATATGATGATGCATGATGGAAACATGTGGTGTTTTCAATGATGCTTATGTGGTCATGTGATGGATGCAAATGTGATGTTATACCTAACTTCTTTCCTAGTACCTTTTCATATGTGATGTATGATGGATGATGCAACATGTGATGATGCCTATATGATAATGCAAATGTATGGTTTATGAGATGCTTAGAATAACCAATCTATATTATGATTGATAAAAATGCAAATTTATGTGAGATGATCAATGTTTCCTATTATATTTGATATGAATTATATGTAGTATGCTAACATTTGTGGATGCAGGATGGATGCATATATAGATATTTTTGTTTCTAAATGTCATGATACCCTATTAGTATTAGTATTTGGAAAAGATAGAAGAAAGAGGAATCAACCCTTGACTTCAAGATGATATAGAAAACATGATAATAATGATGATTACTTATTAGATATTGGGGATATAAAGGGATTCCTTACCCTTTTTTTTATAACACACATAGATACGATGCATCAAGGTATAAAGAACTAGGATGGTGTTGTACCTAGTCTAGTGGATTTTGACTTGACAATCAGATAGGAGTATCCCTATTCACACCTGACATAAGAAACCCTATTTAGGATGCAGTTTAGATAATTCAAACATCTTGGACCAAAACATAGAAAATCAGAACCTTCCTATGTGGTCAACAAGATATTCAAAGCATCCTCCCTACAGACCAAACAAAGTAAGCATGATAAAAGTTATATTATAAGAATATCCAACAAGCATAGTAGATAAAAAGATAATGATCAATGCCCCATTTCTTTATCTCTAAATCATTTTGTTTAGACATCATTGAGAGGTCAATGGAATGAGTGCAGTAAGATAAATCAACAAGACAAAGATCAAGTAAACAAACAAGCTAATGTTCTTCATACCTATAGGAAAGACTAAACTATAGTGATGCTTGATGTTTATGTCCATTGTACGAATGATGCATCATAGGACATGATATTATCATATGATTTTTGGATTGACTGGATATGCGCTATTAATACCAAGAGTTTACCAACTTCTTTACTTACTAATCTAGACTTGAGACCTTGACACTTGAGTTTTCACTTTTGATTTTCTATACTTGTTTCCAATTGTTTCACCAAAGGTTGGGGTTGATGATAATTTAATATGAGCGGATGTTTATTGCAGGTGATCATGAAATGGGGTGGATAATTTGGGGTTTTTGAAATGTTTTGAGGCTATTTTTGGAATTTTCAAGATGTTTTACAAATGTTTTGATTTTCAAATTTTCCAATGATTTTGTGTTTTCTGATATTTTGACCAAGGACCTAACCTAAAGACCTATCCTAGGGGCCTTAGGGGTTGATCAAATATTAGCCTTGCCTACGTTGTACATGCAGAGACCACATAGTTCAACTAACATTGACTCATTTATTGATGAGACATGAACAAATGGATTGCCATTTTATTATGGACTCCAAAAGAACAGCCCTAACTTGTCTTAGGAGCACATTGATGATGGAATTGCCTATGTTCAGAGTTCAGAGACCCGTAGTTTGACACGATGACTCTATTTTTGACCTTTTTTTTTACTTTTTGACCTATTTTGGGATTTTTGACATGTTTTTGGATGTTTTGGTTTTTCTTGGTTTTATGAATATTTTAGATTAATTTTATTTTGAGAAGACTTCAAGAATATACACAAATCCGATCCAATGTAGGTATAAGAACATGGTGCCAGTGTGGTGTAATAGACTACTCCGATATAGGCGAAAAAATTGACCTTAGGAATATGCCAAGTAGTACTAGGAGCGAACATGATACAAACACAGGATCAAGCTATGATGTGAACATAGATGAGTGTTGAAAGGATCAATAGAATACGATGGATAAATGATCCAGAACAAGCTATAGTGATCCTAGTGGATGGAAAATGCTTATTTACACAAGGTGCCTAATTGCCAGGTTTTCACCAAGATACTTTCCCAAAGTGCCACCAAAGTGGTTTTCACTAGAGGATGGTTTTTTTTTTCTTTTTACTATTTTCAATCCTTTTTTTTTATTTTTTTTGGATTTATATATATATATATATATATATATATATATATATATATTTTGTATTTATACCTTGGAAGTTTAGGAATAAAACTTTTTGAGATGCGAGCTATTGATAAGATCCTACAGAGGCCCCCCTTTAGGTGTAGATAGTTGATATGTTTCTAATTTGTAGCTTGTTATGATGATGAAGGGTCCCAACCAATTGGGTTCAAACTTTCCCTTATTATCTATATTTGGTACATTTTTCTAATTCTCCTTAAATACAAGCTCTCCAACTTGAAAGATCTGACTCCTAATCTTCTTATTGTAGCTTCACTTGAGATGGTTTTGATAGACTTGTAGGTGGTTCAAGGAATCCATGTGCCGCTCATCCAGTAGCTCCAGCTTGTTCAACCATGACACTCGATACTCTTCATCAGTGATGAGATTCTATAATGATATTCTCAAGGATGGGAGCTCAATCTTAATGGGAAGGATGGCTTTTGATCTATAGACTATGAGAAAGGTGTTGCACCTATAGGCATGCAAATACTCATTTGGTAGGCCCATAAGGCCAGATTTAGCTGTAAGTGCTAGTCACAACCAACTTCTTTAACTATCTTCTTTTATGATTTTCAAAATGGTTTTATTAGAAGCCTCAGCTTGGCCATTTCCCTAGGGGTAGCATGGAGAAGAGAAGCGATGTTGGATATTGAATTTTTGGCATAGTTCTTGAGCATCCTGGTTTTTGAAAGGTGTCTTGTTATTTGAGATAAGGTCCTATGGGACATCATAGAGGAAAATAAGATAGTTGAGGAAGAATTTGGATATCTACTTCCCTATGATATAGGTCATTGGGATGGCCTCTACGCAATTTGTAAAGTACTATGTGGTAGTGATAATGAAAATGTGTCCATTGGATTAGGTTGGTGTGATTTTACCAATGAGATCGAGCCCCCATTGTGAAAAGGGACAAGGTTTTATGATTGATCAAAGCTCTTGAGCTGGTGCATGGATTAGATCCCCATGTTGTTGGCACTGCAAACACCTTCAGACATATTCGTGAACTTCCTTTTCCATTGTAGGCTAATAGTACCTAGTCCCCTGAAGTTTTTAGCCAAGGTCATACCATTTGAATGTGATCCACAAATTCCATTGTATACCTTGATTAAAGCAGTCAAAGATTTCTCAGGATAAAGACATTGTAACAAGGTTCCTTCAATACTCCTATCATATAGGGTGTCTCCTAATAGAACAAAGTGGGATGACTTTTTCAAAAAACATTTTCTTAAGGTTCAAGGTGATATTAGTAGGAAGGACTCCTATTTTCAAGTAGTTGTAAATGTTATGATACCAAGGGTCACCGGGGCCAACGATTTCACACACAAATTTAGACTCTGGTACCTTGAATGTTGGTATAAGAAGCTACTTTACTAGGAATTCATATTTATGGAGATTGTGTCGAATATCTAGGAGTGATCCGATTGTTGCCATAGTATTTGTTGCTTTGTTGTTTTCCCTTAGTATTTGCTCAAACGTGATATCAATGAAGAATTCTTTGAGGATTTCCACCAGTTTCTTGTATGGATTCAATTTTTCATATTTCATTTGATATTCATCATTGACCTTGTTGATAATAAGTTGCGAGTCTCCATAGACCTTGAGTGTCATAATCTGCCATTGTACTACTATTATGAGTCCTATGACAAGAGCCTCATATTCTGCAATGTTGTTTGTGCAAGGAAAATATAGTTTGTATAACTTTGGTACGCAATCTCCTTGTGACATATGAAGAAGACTCTAGCTCCTAACCCATGCTATGTGTAGGATCCATTTAAATATACTTTATAGTGATCTGTTATGCTTATGTTAAAGATTGACTCATCGAGGAACTCTGATATTGATGGGTTTTCTGAATATATCGGTGCTTTTGCTAGCTAGTTTGCAATTACTTGTCCATTAATGGCCTTCTATTCTACATACTCAATGTTTTATTCCATTAGGATCATGACCCATTTAGTATTTCACCCTATGAGCATTGCTTTGGAAAGTAGGTACTTGAGAGCATCTATCTTGGCAATGAGTTTTATCAAGTGAGCCAAGATGTAGTGTCTGAACTATTTTGTTGCAAACACCACTGCTAGGCAAGTGTTCTCAATAAATGTATAATTCAGCTCGTGTCCCACCATGGTTCTACTGATATATTAAATAGCTCTCTTTCCCATTTTCATCATGTTGAGCTAGGAGAGCACCAGAGGTTGTTGTTGCCGATATATATAGGATTAATGGCTTGTTTGGGATTAGTGGCATAAGGACCAGTGGTGCAAGAAAGTACTCCTTGGTTTTATTGAAGTCCTAATCACATTTCTCATCCCATTTGTATGCTACCCCCTTATGGAGTAGATGAGAATATGGAATAGCATTATCTTCTAACTGTGCTTTAAACTAATGTATGGATTGGAGTCTTCCCTACAAACCCTTTAACTACCTCAAGGTTCTTGGTTCCTCCATCTCAAGAACTTTTTTGACTTTGGAGGGATCTATCTCAATTCCCCTTATGGATACAATGTACCCTAGGAGGTTACCTGATTGTACACTGAAGAAACACTTTTTTTTATTGAGCCTAACCTTGTATTCCTCTAGCCTATCAAAGATGGTGCTTAGTGTTGCTATGTGATCTCGACACCTCTTAGATTTTTCCAATATGTCATCCACACAGTCTTCCATAGTTTTTTGAATCATGTTGTGGAAGATTAGCATCATATATTTTTGGTAGGTACCTTCTACATTTTTAAACCCAAATGGCATCACGTTCTAGTAGTAAGACCCCCATGGACAAGTGAAAGTTGTCTTGTGTTGGTCATCCTTAGCTATCATGATTTGATTGTATCTTGGAATCCATCCATTACTGATAGCATCTCATGTCCTAATATCATATCCACAATCATGTCTGTGTTTGGGAGAGGGAAATCATCCTTAGCACACGCTTTATTTAGGTCCCTGAAGTTAGTGAAAATGCAAAATCCCCCAATAGGATTAGAGATAGGTACAATATTTGAAACCCACTTTAGATAATTAATTGGCCATATGAAACCAACATCAAGGAGCTTTTGTAATTCAAGCTTGACCAGTAATGCTATTTGTGGATGTATCTTTCTCATCTTTTGACCCACTAGTTTTTCCTTTGGATAGATGGCTAGATGGTGAACCAAAACCTCTAGATCAAGACCAGGCATGTCAACATAGGTCCATGCAAATTTTACATTGCTTTCTCTCATAAATGTAGCTAAAAGTTCATGTTCTTTTGTCAAGAGTGATTTTGCATAGAATGTGATATGTGGTGTGTCCTTGGTCCCTCGATTGATTGGATTACATTTATCTGCTAAGACCACTAAATTTTCTTGATGAATAGCAATAAGAGGAATATTTAATCCCACATTCTTTGGTACCTCGGAGAGGTTTTCAGTATTGGATGCATTTTTTGTTTTTACTATTTTTGGGTCAGAGAGTGCCATGGTGTGGTTTTCACTCAAAGGCCTAGATATTATTCTTAAATTTTCACTTTTGTGACTAAGGGATTCAATTGTTTCCCATTAGTATGCATGTTTTTCTAGCTCAATGTCAAACCCAGCTTTGTGATCCCCTCCTAGTAGAGTATCTCACAATCCCATGAATTCTGAAAGAGCCTCATCATTTTTGAGCTTACCTAAAATTAGTGGTCCTCATTGGTCATACTCGATGAGATGGGGGTAGAAAAGTTTTATCTCATTGGTTTGGTTACTTGGTTCAAAAGATAGGGTACTGATCATGAAGAGGGAGGAGTCCTCGAATAGCATGGGTAAGTCAATTATGGGTTCTTCAAAAGGATAAGTAATTGATACATGAACTGAGGGGGAAGCTTTGACTATTTTAATTAGGGCATCTTTGCCATGTATAATTACATTTAGAGGGGTACATCCAAGGTCAAGATTCTTTATACAGTTCTCAAGAATGATAGGTTCTAGAAGGCCATTATCATTTTTCACATTTTTTTCAATTTTATTATAGCCCCATCCTTGCATCAACTACAGTCCTTTGTTTTCATTGTCTAGGAGAAGATTAGGTATGGTCCTTTCATCTTGATATAATATGCTTGATATGTCCTTTTCATCTACCACTTCCTAACTTAGGTCCCCCCATCTTTTGAATATGGAGGGGTCTGCATTAAAGGTTTGAGATGGGGTATCAATCGATTTGGGTTTCCCATGAGATCGAGGAGATTGAGGTAACTCTCCTATTACAAAGGCACTCTTTTTCATTTTTTAGTCCCCACACCCATTATCTTGGATAATGACCTTGATATCAAAGATGTCCAAAATGGAGGTTGTCTTTGTCTCAGATGTGGAGGCTAAGGTAGATGGTTCTATATATGGAGATGTGGGTCCCTCATCATTCTTTGGGACTTGAGGCATCTTGTAGTACTTGGCTTCTAGATTCTTGCAATAATAAAATGGTTCAAGATCTCCGTGGGCTATGACCTCTTGATTTTGATAGGGAAACTTGGCACATTGATGGAAGGTCGATGCAATAGCTTGCATCCCATGAATCCATGGGAACCCTAGGAGGATATTGTAAAGTAATTCAAGATCAAGGACTTGGCAAGTAGTTTCCATGATAGCTAGCCCTACTTGAATAGGGAGTTGGATGGTGCCCTGAGACACCCATTCCCGATCATCATATTTCTTGATAGTAATACCCTTACCTTTTTCAATGACATCTTCAAATAATCCTATATTTTTTATTAGTTTGAGAGTACAAATATTTAGACCTACACCTCCATCCACCAAGACTCTTGTAACTTTATTCTTATGGACTAGGACTTCGAGATGGAGTGCACGGTTATGAGATGGTTGCATTGGGAATTCCTAATCAAAAAATGTTAGGAGATGTGGTGTGGTAAATATCTAACCATAAATTGGAATTGATCCATGTCAAGGTCAATGAGTATAGTGCATGAAGCCAATGCTTCTTCTAGGATTTTTCTATGTGCAGGCAATATTTTCAACAACTCCATGATGGAGATCTAGATGGGGGTTCTCTTCAACTGATCCAAGACATTATAACCATTGGGAATTGACTTTGGATTGGTGATGGATGCTTTGGGTGGTTGGGATGGTCCCATAATAGTAAACTTGCCACCATGTGTGGTGACTCCACAGTTGACTCAGGATCCTTTGATACTAACAACTGTAACCCACTCATCTCAGGATGCAACAACATGTTTGTAAAAATGGTTTACATTATTATACTTTTCCTTACCATTGTTGTTCCCCTTATTGTGATCTAGCATCAGATTTGTGTATATCTTTAGATCTTGATTTCCTGCAGGTTTTTCAATGGTTACAATTTTGTCATCGATGGGGTCCTAAATCAAATTCTTAAGTCACATGCAACTACTTGTTGTGTGTCCTTTTATCTTGTGGAAATGATAGAATTGTTTCTCATTATACTATGGTGGTTTAACTTGAGGCTATTGATAATTTTCATAAATAGGGACCTTGATGAGATTTGCTTCGACTAGTCATTGCATGACAGATTCAATCAGTTCCCCAAGTGGTGTGTATTTCAATTTAGGAGGATTCTTCCTTGGGGTTGGTCCCCCTTCATTGTTTAGGTTATTAACCACTTGATTGTTTGTTTATTGTGATGATGTGTTGGATTTTGTGTTATTTTGGTTGTTGACTTATGGTTGCTGATATGATTGTGTGTTCTTCCTTGGGGCACTAATGACTACTTTGGAATCGACTACACCATCATTAGTAATGTTCTTATTCTTTTCCCATTTGCAAGGTTTTTCATTGTAACTAGTTGATGGATAGTTTTCTTCATAATTAGGTGCCCCCCCTTGTATGATAAGATCTCTTTCTATGTTGAGAACATTGGGGATCAACTGGTCATGCATGGTGATGCATTGCATTTTCAAATAGAAGGACAAGGTTCCTTCAATATTGGTGATGATAGTACAAGTTTGTTGTTCATCTGGCATAGTCCACTTGCTCCTGTTGGCCTTGGATCAACATCATTGTAAGAAGGATGTAAATGTTCCCCCCTTGGCTTGTTTTAGGGTAGATAGCTCTTCTAGACTACGTCCATGCCTATGTTGAATGAATAGTTCTATTTCAGTAAGTCCACAATCTCTTAGAACTTTTTGATTTTGGCACGAAGGTGAGAGAACCACTCCATTGCTGGTCATTCCAAACTCTGAGGGAATAGTCACATTAGATAATATTTGTCATATGCAACTTTCATATAGTGGACATGAAATTTCCTAATGTGACCTTCAAGGTTACCAATCCCATGATATTTATACAATTTAGGTATCTTGAACCCTTTTGGGAATGGAGCCATCACAATGCTTCTGTTGAATGGATAAGGGAAAAATTCCCTTGGGTCTTTGTTGTTTTTACAGATTGTAGTACTAGCACTTGTTGTGAGAGAAATTTGATTTGTGTAGACACATCGTTTTGCGGATCGGGTGGGGGGATGAATGTGTTGTGTGGTGGTTTAATTGTTTGAGTGATAGGGATTTTTTTTTGCATGTTCATGGGAGGTTGTTGCATGTTTTTTTGTGCCACCAGTGCTTTTTGGTATTTCTACAATTGTTGTACCAACAATGTTTGTTGTTGGTATTGTTGTTGTTGTGCCAACAATGCTTTTTTTTGGGCTTGTAACTAAGCTACTTGTTGTTATGATTGGTATTGTTGCAAAGCCTATTGATAAGCTTGTTGCACTTGATACTGAGCTTTCACCTGAGCTTGAGCTTGTTGGGTGACTTGTGCGGCTTGGGTAGCCTGTGCGGCCTATGCAGCTTGTGTAATTTGGGTGGCTTGTTCTTGTTGCAATAAAGTTCGATCTTGTGCTTGGGAAGTCTATTGTTCTTGTTGTGTGGCTTGATGTGTATGTGCTTATTTATCATCTTGTTGTGTAGATTGTGTGGCTTGTTGAGCTTCAAACTATTGGAATTCCTTTTGATAGGCTTGTTGAGCTACTTGCAGTGTGATGCTATATTGGTTTGTCACATTTGGGTTTGGTGGTTGAGGTGGAGGATTCGAAAAGGTGTGATATGTTGTAATGAGGTTTTTTTGAGGTGTTGGCAAAGGTGTTGTTGGATTGATGATAGAAGAATCTTGTGTGGTGGATGGTGTGGTTGATATGCTAAGTCCTTGGGAGACCATGTTTTGAGATATTTAAGGCGTTGTAGATGGTGTAGTGATTTATTGTGTTGTTAGGATTGGTGCCACCTAGTTTTTCAATATCAGTGGCATGATCAAAGGATTTGTTATGTTGTTTTGATTCACGATAGGAGGATTTTTTTGATTTGGTTGATTGAGGATTGTTAAAGGGGGTTGCCCTAAATTGCAGATTGGAGTGGATGTTAATGGTAGAGGGGGAAATGGTGGGAAGATGGGTGGTGTGTTTCCTTGAAAAAGTGATGATGAGGGATCAAAGATTCCTCCTTGTTCAAATAGTCCCCCTTGTTCTTACAAAGACATGGGGAAAGAAACTTGTGTGTCCAGGGAATATGTTGATGATGCAAAGAAAGTGCATGGATTTTGGTTTCATGAAGGATTAGTGGGATGTATGGGTGTTTTAGATCTTGAGGGATGGTATTTGGTAAACCCAAAATGGTATTTTCATCTAAGTATTGATTTTTTACAAAGGGATGTGTTTTAAGAGCATGAAGTAATGAACTCCCCTCGGTAACCATTGGTTGACTTGGAGCATGAGATGATGTTGGTTGTGGGATGGGTTGAATGATGTTTTGAAAGGAAGGTGTGAATCAGACTTGTGGCATAATCCCAAGAGGTTTCTCCACAATACTGCTCACATCATAATCAGAACAGTGTTTAGCCCCTTCCTTGGCCAATTCCAACATGTATTATGGAGGATTAAGTTTCATCATTGTGTTGACAATTTTGTGATTTTTAGGATTTTGAACGATTTCCATGATTTCATCTTGAGTCATTCCTAGGACATTGTTTATGATATCCTCCACTTGGAAACCTCCCTCTTGAAGATCTTGTGGTAGTAGAGGATGGTTGAGTGGGGGATTGTTAAATCCAATGGGGTTGATTTCAGGTGCAGTTTGACTCAAGTCACTTGAAGTGGATGTTTCTTTGTTTGGTTCCATGTTTTTCTTGTATTGAGATCTAGTTTGGATGATAAAATAAGGATCAAATTTTAGGAATATGGGAGGTATACTTCTAACTCCTTAGGTTGGTCTAAAATTTAGGTAAAAAAAAGACAATCTAAGATGTTAAGGATCAAAGGATGATGATGAGATAACAAAAAATGGGTGATTATGAATGATTGAACTCTTAAGGAGCCTTGGCGGGATACTAAACTTTAAGAATTTTGGATTTTTTATTTTGGATTTGATAATGAATTTATAAACTCCAAGATGTTATATGTTATCTTGGAATAAACTTGTTCACAAGGTGATAATTTAACTAGGTGTATGAAGAAGGATGCATCCACACACACTTAGTCAAACAAGATGATTTTGACTTTGATTTAGAAGGATTTTCCAAAATCCTAGCATGAAGGATTATTTCCAAGATTCTAAGAGATTTTTATGAGATGGGTTTTGATTGATGTTTGAGGGTGGATGAAAGTGTTGATTTTGATCCTAAATGAACTTAGAGAGACTTTTGTTTACAAGACCTAGGTATGGAAGGGCATGCTATAACTCTATGTGAGAAACTCAAAAACATTGAAAAAAACTTGGATTTTGACAATAATAGAATGAATACAAATTGGGATTGTCCTTTGAAGCGCATTTATAAAAATTATAGACCAATCTCTCTCTAATTTCGTAAAGCATAGACTAATGTTTCTTAACATTTCTTGGACTAACACGTTTGTGATGATTGATGAAGTTTAGTTTTGGGACTTTTATCTTGTGGGAAATCATTTGAGAAAACACATGTGTGGGGTTCAATTTGTCTTTTATCCTTGCTTAATGGATTCTTTTTTTAAACACAAACACTTTCTTGCTTAGATTTTCAACTAAATGTCTATGTCTCAATTTCTTTTCATCCCACAAGCTCCGTTATGTGGAAATCAAGGAAAGTAAGGCAATAGTTCCCTAATGTTCACTTTAGAGAGAGAAAATTGAGATATAAGGCCCAAATATTTAGAAGCCTCTAAGGATAAAACCTTAGGGACAAGCAGTAATACTTAGAATTTTCAAAGGTATTTGCCTCTTCTAAAGGGTTTGAAATTTGGTGACCTTGTTAAATGTTTGTTTTCAAGATTTTGGATCCAAGCAATGTGTTTAACTGACTCAAAGATTGCACAATCCTAGGATGGAAAATAAAATATTTTTTGAATTCCATCTTGGATTTCTCTAGTTGTGATTATTCAGAGAGGATGATTAGAAGCTTGACCACATTGGCTCCCCTCCATGGAACTCACTTCTATAGGTTAGTCAAGCTTTGAGTTATCATGAATCTACCATGAAAAACTTTTCATCTCTACAAATAACCACAAATATGTGGGACGGCTCTAGAGGCCCAACCTCCTGATACCAAAAAATATTGGGATTTTGGATTCTAAACAAAGGTTTGTAATAAGGGCATCCATTTTAGGGGGTGCAATGATAAACTCCTTGTGAGAGATCTCCCAACCCTTAGAACAAGGGATTTATGCATCATAAAGACACTGGGGGGAGAGTTATCATGCATCACTTCCCATTGTTTACAATTTTTATTGTAACCATAAATTTATATAGTAGTTTGGAAGAGCTTGGATTATTCTTGTTACTGCTTGGGTCATTCCCTTGGCATAAGTACTTTTTTCCCATCAAGGCATACCCTCTAAACGTAAACAATACCGAGTAAGTACATCCATAGTTTGATCAATCTTTGTTTGTATGAACAAAGAGTGAACACACGCAATTCCTTTTCTCACACTAGCAAGATTTGTTCAAGTTTAAAAACTCAAATTTGAAATGTGGAAACAATCTTTTAGACAACATAATGCCACTAAAATATTTTTTATTCTCAAGATTACTATGAAGCACAAGATAAGTACATATGCATTTCAATGACAAGAGTTTGTAAAGAAGATTATAAAATAGAGAAAATATGAATTCTTTTTAGTCCTCAAAATTAGTAAATCAATTCTCTTATAGCACCAAATTGAGTGTGAAAGTTCATTGTTCAATTTTAGACCAAATAAAAATTCTAGTAAGTATCTAAGATTCAATTTTAATGAACTTGAAAAAGTTTGATTTGTGCATTAATTTTAATTCCAAATTGAATCTAGTTGGTCCTGGAAATTGAAATGCAGAAATTAAAGCCTAAATTGCTACGAAGAGCATTAAAAAATGCTTTTAAAACTTCAAAATATGGCTCTCCCCTACTTCTTGGAAATACAGCGCTGAAAAAAAATGTGGCAATCTGTCAATGAAAAATTTGACATTGAAATACAGATGCAATCCTCTTGTTAAGTCAAATGTGGTGCTCTAGAGAAACAAAGAGTGTGAATGTAGCATTATAGCAAAAGCAACGCTCTGCGACAAGAAAGTTAGACAGAGAGTAGGAAAGGTGAATGTGATGATGAATTAAAGGTGGTGTGACAGAGGAATGCATATGTGGTGTGAAGTGATGAATGTGGCATTGTATGTTAAAAGCAACACTCTGCAGCGTCACATTTGTAGAAAGGCAGTGTTGTGTTCCTATATCTACAGAAAATGGAGAAATCAAGTAAAATTTAACATGTTAGATTTCTCAACCCTCCTAGTGCAAAAATGTGAGCACAAAACCTACACAAGCTAACAAGAGACCAAAAATCAAGTGTCAAACATGTTAGAAAATAAAATCTAATGCTCCCTATTAGATTCTTTAACCAATTTGAGAGAAAAAATTAAATAAACAAGAAATTAACTTAATGAAGCGTGCAATCTACACTAAACTAGCAGAACCTTCATCCCATAGGGGGAGTGGTGTTCCTTTGATGTGATAGAATCCCTTTCCCAATCCCTTGATAAGATTGATGAAGTTGAAGATTATTCAAGAGTGAATTTGATAATAATCTAGCTAAATTACATGAAAATGATGAAAAGCTATGAACTTAAATTGCTATAGTGATAATGCATGAAGTTGTGGATCCATATTATGAAAAGGATTCTTCTATTTATAGAAGCCAATGGTTGAATAATGGAGGAATTTTATGAATGTGGGATAAATTGAGAGCCAATGACAATGTACCGAGTGTCACAATTCTATTGGAGAAAGTTGGAGCACATTTTGGGAAATGTGTGAGTGGAGGAGGATGGAAGAGAACTAAATGTTGTTCGTTGAAAATAGGAAATTGTTGTAAGAGGAATTGAATGTGATTTGAGAGGATTTAAGAGGATTTGAAAGGTTGTAAGAGAATTGAATGCAGATGTGAAATTAACCCTCCAAACTTGGTTTTCTAAGGTGGATAAAGGAAAAAAGGGGATTTGCACATGGGGTGCAAATTCACTCTTATACATTTTCCCCCCACTTTAGTGAGTACAAATATTGATGAATGCTCAATAAAGTAGATTAAGAAAGAATAGAATAAGAAACATATACCTGAACCGTCGAGGAAGCAGATCATGATCTAGAAAACTAGAGAGTGCAGGGTCAAAAGAGGACTTCATAGATCTACAGAACTATGGAGCCGAAGAAAGAGCATATACTCAAGATGAAGAAGATGCAGATCTTCAATCTAGTATATACACAAGAGAAGAGAAAGATAGAAATGAAGAAAGCAAATGGTCAAAGAGAAACTCGCTCAAGAGTAGAACCCACACCACCAAGTAGGAGTGATAAAAGAAAATGCCACTTGAGGAGGAGAACCTGTATCACAAAAGAGGTGATAAAATAAATCCCCACTCGAGGATAAAAAACTCGTATCACAAAGTAAGGTGATAAAAGAAAACCCCACTCTAGGAGGAAACCTGTATCACCAAGTAAGGTGATAAAAGAAAACCCTGCTCAAGGAGGAGAACCATATCACTAAGTAAGGTGATAAAAGAAAGTCCCACTCAAGGAGGAAACCCATATCACTGAGTAAGGTGATAAAAGCAAACTCCACTTGAGGAGGAAACCCGTATCACCAAGTAAATATGTAAAGGAGCTATATAGGCTCTTGGTCCTACAAAGAAAGTAAGTAGACAGTCATGTAGACCATCATCAAGTTGAAATTCTTTCAAAGGGGTCCCTCAGGAACCCTTCAAAAGGAAGAGGGGTCCGCTCAAGGGACATGCTATTTGAAAATTGAGGTCTAGTCAGGTTGCCCCCAAGCTAGACATAAAGCTGTGAAATAGGTCTAGTTAGGTTACCCCCAAGCTAGATGCCAATGAATTCATTTTAGAGAAAAGCTTTCAAAGAGGTCCCTCGGGAACCCTTCAAAAGAGAAAAGGAGTCCACTCAAGGGATGCTTCAATTGAAATAAATATATAGCAAGATAAAGGGGGTTCCTTGAGAGGCACACACATCTCCAAGACAAGTTATCACTACCCCCAACATACATGCAAGGAGAACCATGCAAAATACTTAGAATAGGATAGAGGTAAACCTCGATATCACTTGTCAAGAAAAGAAAATGAAGGTGCATCAATCAAACAAGAGTTTCATTTCACTTGAATCAAAAAGTTATTCTATTTTATCTTTCATGGCCTTGCATTCACTAGTGGAAGGACCAAGCACTCAATGGTGTGCACTAGATAAAGAAAGAGGAGTAGGAAGCAACCCTTTCTCTTGTCAAGAAAAGCTTGGCTTCTCATGAGAATAAGATATGAAGATCGAATAGAAAGGAGGATAAATCAATCCACGAGAATGAGGTTGATTGGAATTCATGTCACCATTCAACCATGGTTTACATTAAACTATTCATTCGAGCAACCAAGCCCTAGATTACGCTTACAAGGCAAAAATTCTATAGGGACCTACATGCCTTTTTCATTATGCCCACAACCTTTATGCTCATAGCCATATTTAGAGACAAGCTTAAAGTTGGGGCCATAATGTGTTTGCATGTTTTGAAAAGAAGGATGATCCTCATAAAGAGCACTATCCCAACAATGCAGATCACAGTCCTCTATGGGGTTGCCATCATCCTTATCAATAAGACTACCAACACTATCTTCTTTAGTAGAAGCATAATCCTCTTCCTTAGAAGCAGGATCATCACTAAGAACATTGCAACTTGCATCTACATTTCCTAGTGATGCAGAAGAATGTCCATCTTCAATAGCAGGTGTAGATGATGTTATCGAAAGGTCTAAGCAGATCAACTTGACTTTATACTCCTGAATGGAGGAATCTATAAAGTCTAGACAACCCCAATCATCACCAAGACATGCATTCCTTTGAGAAGAAGCATAAGGAGGAGGCTTAATATTTCTTTCTTTAAAAAGATCTTCCTTAGGGAGATTAATCTCAAGAGTATCCTTTGTAGTAGGTACTGGTAGAGTAATCATTGACACATTAGAGGACACTGAAGGAACAAGAGTGGGCACAACTAAAGCTTGAACAGTAGCTACCATTTCATATAAGTGCATAACATTAGGGTCAACCTTGACTGTGACTACTTTATTGTTAGCAATGAACTTAATAGATTTATGCAAGGTGGACGAGACTGCACCCATAGCGTGAATCCACTGTCTGCCAAGAAGAAAGTTATAAGGTAAATTTTTTGACATAACATACACAAGGGTAGGTACATTAATGGGTCCAATATATAGAGGTAATACTATCTTACCTAGAGCTTACCACACAACATTATCGAACCAATGAATAAGAACAAAAGAATCATTAATTGAAGATGAGTCAACATTAATCTTAGGAAATAAATCAATACTACACACATTAAGTGCCGAACTGGAATCAATGAGAGTATTTCTAATGTCAGTCTTATTTATGTTAACTATGATCATTAAAGGTTCCACTTGCTTTTGTACTTTTGGAGGTGGGAGTTCTTGTGGATAGAATGTAATATTTGGTGAACCCACACAAATATACTCCATCAACGCATTAGCATTTGTCAGCCTAGCGAAATAAGGTAAGAGGATCTTTTGGAAGGATTCCTGAAGCATACCCTGATAAACTAGAGTGAACTTAAGCAAGTCTTGCAGTGAGATCTTATCTGGAACAGCCTGAGGTTGCTCGATAAGATCATAATCACTGGGTGCTTTAGTCGTAGGAAGACTTGGTTGTTTACTTGTTCTATTCTCATAAGGATGGGCTACCGCTCTATAAGAGGGAGCCTTAGAAATATAAGGAGAGTTACTATCAAATGGAACACCATTAATAGAACAGACCCTTTTAGGAGAGGGACTAGCTAGAGTCACATAAATGATAGGTCTCTTAGGCCTTTAAGGGGTAGCAGAGACATAGATTGTATTTACAGAATCATCACAACTAGTAGAATAATTATTTAAATACATATTCTCAACATCAATCCAAATAGGATCAAATGTGGAATAATTATTTGAAGAAACATTTTCAACATCGATCTAGGGAGAATCAGATGTGGACGGAGGTTTGTTGTTTTTTAATGAATCACCTCTAGAAGAGAGTGCATCAGAAAAAAGGTGATATTCATCATTCACAAATGCAACATCTCTAGAAGAGAGTGCATTGGGATGAAAAGACTCGTCATTCACTAATGCATCATCTCTAGAAGAGAGTGCATTTGGAATGAATAGAAGATTCATCATTCACTAATGCATCATGTCTAGAAGAGAGTGCATTGGAATTAATAGAAGGCAGAGTAACATTAAGAAAGGTATTAATGATTTCATCTTCTTGCAACAAAATATCCTCCAACGCAAGAGGAATTTCATGAGAAGGATCAAAGATACCAAATGACATATGGAACTTTAGCCAAGTCACCATCACATGCATGAAATGGAATATCATTAACATTTTGAATAAGATTAGATACAGAACTAATAAATGAAGATATTAAATCCATTACAATTTTTTCGGTACTTAAACAATTTCGAAGGTCTTTGGAGTGAAATTTTAGGTTAGAGCTTGCATCTAGGGAACTAGTTCAGTCCCCAAAATACCAATCTCTTCGACAGTCAAATTTTAGGGACTGACACATGTTCTCTAGGAGGCCTTTCCAATAGCGCCAATAGTTATAAACTTCAAGCATTGAGCTAAAGGTTATGACCCCACCAAGTAGGGGTAAATAAATTCTTACTTTTTCAAAGAACATTATTCTTCATATCAGGTTCATGAAAATTTAGAAGAGGGGGATTTGCTACTCATGAGTTCTCTTCATTCAGAGAGCCTCACAAGGTGAATTTCCCTAAACTACCTCAATGGAATAATGCAGAAATTTTAGAATAGGAAAGAGAAGGTCATAGAGATTTTCTGGACAGACTCACAAGCTCTCAGCCAAAGGATGGCAATGGAGGAAATGAAAGACAGCGCACCATGCTAGCGTCCTATAGGCGTGCTGGTGTCTCATATAGACCATAGAATGAGAATGTCTTGAAAAATAGCAAAGTGAATGCTTCTATCCTAATTGTTGAGAACTTATAGAATAACATAGTGTAGTAGAACTAAAGTAAAGTAAAGAATAAATGATAAAGGTAAGGAGTAGAAATGAAGGGAATACTTACAACCACATAGGTGATGAAGCTTCTAGCTCATGAGTGTATTCAATGCATGCACACAAGAGGGAGAGAGAAATATTTGGGGCTATATAGGGGATTGCCTCAGTCATACCCTATTTTGGTGTTCCCACCTCCATGAACAGCAATATATATAGAGAGAAAAGTGGAAATGAAGTAAAGATCACTTAAAGCACTATAAAATAGTGTTATGCAACTCAGCCAAGTAATATAGGAGAGGAGTGAAAGCTTACCACCTCCACCAAGAGATCTCAAGGCTGACGGGGGAGAAAAATGAGAGGAACTCAAGCCTCTGTTACAATCATGTTTTGTTCCACACTTGCTCTACCAAAGTGGTGGAGTGTTGATGTTGTTGTGAAGTGTAAAGTGTTTGGAGATTGAAGATATGGTGAAGAATTTGCTCAGAGCTTGTGAAGAGATTGTAAAGCTTGTGGATGAAGTGAAGAAGTTCTTCCAAAATCCAAATGCCTATGGAAGGAGTGAATTTGAAAGGTAGATGAAGAAAATGGTCATATTTGGGTTGGTCGGCTGAAGGGGGCATTACAACTTGACTCCCAATGGGAAGTGTAATACCTTTGTAGGTTCAACTATAAGAATTTACTAGGAACATAAGTGCACCACATAGATGTTTGTGCATCACGCGAGGTGTCCCTGATACAAATGCCTCCACTGACAAGGTATGTATAGGATCATCATGGAAAAAATGGGCCCTTAAGTGGCAAAAAATTCAAAAAAATCTAAGTTAGGCAACTTGACATAAAAATTTCAATAAGTTATCTATATTATTTCAAAAATATGTAAGAATAGAATCTATAGAAAATTGAATGTAGTTTCTAAACTACTAGGTTTATTTGAAAAAATGAAAAATCTATTTGGGAAAATTTTAAAATTTCAATGTAGTAGTACTTGAATTTCAGGGAAAAAATAAGAAGTACGTGTCTGTCTAACCACCCTAACCACAATAAAATTATAATATTTTTTTATAACATTTTGGATATAAGTAGAGGACTCCTGTTAGGATGTGATACATATTCTTTTGTAATTTTTTTCTAAGTAAATAATTAATTATGAATTTTTTATTACAACTTTTAAAAAATCTAAAAACTTGTATGTCTAACCACCTTAACTTGGTCAAAACTTCATGAAATTAAATTTTTATTTTTTTAATCCTATAGTATGTGAATCATAGAATGTGACACATGTTTTAGATTCAAAAAATGTGATACCATTTGAAATCTATGGATTTTTTTCAATTAGCCTATCAATCAGGACTCTAGTCATAATTCAAATAGAAAATGAATAATAATAATTTATTAAATTCAAAGTAAAGCATAATTTATATTGGTGGAAAGCTTAGAATCTCCTTTAAAAACCCTTTTTCGTTACATCAATTTTGGGTTAAAAACGTCGTTCGCTACATACCCTACAAATACCCATCATATGCCACTTTTTGGCCCATCATGATCCCACACATACCCGATGCTCAAAACAAGAACCAAGTGTGATGCAAGTAGCGTGTTTAGGTGGAATTAAGCCTTTAAACTTGGTTTTCTAAGGTAGATAAAGGAAACAAGGGGATTTGC
The DNA here is from genome assembly GCA_007258455.2 of Sequoia sempervirens. Lineage (NCBI taxonomy): Eukaryota > Viridiplantae > Streptophyta > Pinopsida > Cupressales > Cupressaceae > Sequoia > Sequoia sempervirens. The sequence goes on from VDFB02258929.1 coordinate 56,493, forward strand.
ACATGGGGTGCAAATTCACTCTTATATAAATAAATAGAAGAAATTGATTTTTTGTGCAACCTGGTTAGTTGACCATAGTTGATGTAACTCTTGAGGAGTTAAAAGCTAGAGGAATTGATAATGATGATTGAAAAGCTAATTTAGGATAAATTAATCTAGAATTAATTAATTGGAGTGAATTAGGATATGTGACATTTGATTTGATTGATTTTTAGTCAAATGAGAGGATTAAGAGAGGATATAATTAAATGATTTGATTTAATTAAATAAGATGAATAATTAGTTAGAAGAAGGGTGAATTAAGTAATAAATTTAATTATTTGATTAATGGATGAATTTAATAAATTTAATTAAATAATGGTGATTATTCAAGTAATTGATCATTTTGAGATGATTTTAGAAGAAACCATGTTATTTGATTAGAATTAGATACATAGTATCAATCAAGACTTTTTGTTGTCTACAACTACTAATTATATCAGTTTGTTCTCCTTCAATGAATTCAAAGTTTGGTTGAATGATAGTGGGTGTAAGGTCGGGTTGTTCAACCAGAGCAATCAAATGCCAAATGGTCATGTGGGGTTTAATTTGTCAATTTATCTTGCTTAAATGAGTTTCTTTTGTACCAAAAAACACTTGTCTTTCTTAAGTTCAATCTAAATGTCTATGTCAAAAACATCATCAATTCCACAAAGTTCATTTTGTTAAAAGGATGAAGTTAGGGGCATCGTTACCTAGGTTAACTTTAGGAAGTATGGATTTAAATGTAAACAAAAATATTTAGAAGTCTCCAAGGATAAATCCTTAGGACAAGCATCATATCAAGGTTTTCTCAAAGGGTATCCATACTTAGACCAAAGGGTTTGAATTTTTGAAAAGACTTGTTGATGTTTATTTTCAATTGTTTTGGAGCCAAGGAAGTGTTAAACTAACTGTCAAGCATTTACAATCCTAGATAGATTAGGCATGTATTTCTCAATAGGCTTACCAACATCAGAAGAGATGATTAATCAATGAAGATGAAATGGAAAAATAGGCTATGTCAAGGAAATGTAACATCTTGAAATGCCAAGCAAAGTCCATTTCCAATTTTCTTTATTTCCTCAATTAAAAACTAGACATGGTAAGTAACTTTTGGGTGTGGTGCTACTCTCATGCACTACTTTGGAATATGTTTCAAAATTGAACTTGGTTAGCCACTAGAACAATGTTCTTAATGACCATATTCAGGATAGACTGGTACCATACATGTGGTGATTCACTCAATTAACAGGTCTCCCAACCATTAGAAACATCTAAGGATTTTAACGTATCACAAGGATACTAGGGGATACTTTTGTCGGTATGGGACAACCACAACCAACTGCTTAGTGACTTTCATCACTCCAAATTTATATAGCGATCCAAATTGAAAGAACTGCTTGGGTCATTCCCTCTGACAAGTTTGGATGTAGGCCCTCTAAAGGTTACACATGTTTGAAGCATAAAATTCTTTTCGTCACCAAATATTTCCAATAGGTGCGGGGGGAGAGGATAAGTGGTTCCAAGCAGAAAAGTAGACTTGTATGTTTCTCTTCACCCAAGATCACATGAAGCGCAAGGGGATTGGATACACTCAACATGAATACATAGAAAAAATCAAACACATGTTCATTTTAATCCATCAAATCAATATGAGTTCATTTTAAACACCAATTTGAAGTGTGTAAGTTGTATTGTTCAATTTTAAGCCAACAAACATAGTGATGTGAGGGTTTATTTTTAACCAATTTAAATAATTTAAATGTTCATTTTAAATCCAAAAAAAAATCTAGTTTGGTCCTAAAAAGTGAAATAAAAAGTATCATAAATGGGTTATAATTTCCCCATAAGTGTCAAAATAGTTGTTACAATTATACAATTAATGATAAAATGCTCCTTCACTTCGAATGTTATCATCCAAACCTATAAAACCAGTTAGTCTAAAAACTAGAACAAGAAGTCAAAGACATGTTAGTGATTAGATAAAGCTAAAAAAATAAAACATATGTCAAAAAATCAAGTTCTACTCTGTTTACCAGTAATTCACGACATTGCAATCAATTGCATTGTTGAAATTCATCAATAGCGTCATTGTATTGGATATGTGTCATTGTATTGAAAAATTGATAGCAGCCCTCTGCAATAAACATGGAAGTCAATTGTGTTTCCATATCAATTGTGTCTCTAAATAAAAATTCATTCTATGTTAAAAATTAAATCAATGTTGCTATATTAAAATATGGTGACAAAATTAAATAAGTGTTGCTATTTTAATTACGCATCTATAAACTAAAATCATTGATGCATCATTGTAGAGTGACATGTCATCAAATGAATCGATGGATAATCAATAGCATTGTTGTACCTAAAAACACAAGGAAAATAGAGTTTTAACAAGAAATTTGTCAGATTAGTTAGGTCATGCCCTCCTTCTAGCACCAAAATGTGACCAATGGATTTGTATGGGCCAACTACACTTGATCCATGAGGATTTGAAGCATAATCATGCCACTAAACATCAGTCCAATAAGATCAATCAATAAAAACTAAACTAGGAATCCATTAAAACTAACATTCTAAATCATGAAAGCTTCAAAAAAACATATTCTAATCCATTGAAACTTATCTTATTGGGGGAGTGGTGTCGCATTGATGAGGAATGGCAACCCTTTCTCAATCTCATGGATAAATGAGCTTGTTTTGATCGATTCTATTGAAGAGAATCAATGAAACCAGTGAAAGATGTGTGATGAAACATGATTTAAAGCTAAATGAACATGATGCAAGCTATTTTAATGTGATATATGCTAAAATGATTGATATCTAGGTGAGTGCAAAGCTAAGCTAATGGATTTTAAGCTAAAAAGATTGAAACCCTAGTTACACAATATACTAAATGGATGCATCTATGTTATCATGGAAGCCATTAATTGAAGCTAAGCTAATATGAAAGTAAATTAAGCTAAATTGATGTTAAATGTGAGTGCAAATGAGAGTGATTTTAACAACATAATTTTTTTTTGAAGATGGATCCATTTGTCTCCAAATAGTGACCTATTTATAGGAGGACAAATAAGAAATGAAGGCTTAAGATTAAAAAGGTTAACTAATGGTCAAATATGGAGAAAATATGAAACATTGATCATGGATTCTCATCAATGGATGAGAATTGATGATCACATGGATCAATGAAACAATCAAGGGCCCATATTCTTTCAAACAAACACACTCAAAACTTGCACAAGAAGTCTTGTAAGTTTGTTAGGAAAAAAGAATATTCCATTTTTTCAAATGAGTGAGGAGAGAGAATATTCTTTGGAATATTCTCATGGGTGAGGAGAAATTAGATATTCAGCAAATTAAAACAAAGTTATAATGTGAAAAGGGGGAAGGAATATTCCATTTGGAGGAATGTGAAAAGGAGGAATATTCCCTTGCAAGTGGGGGGAAATTCAAACATTTAAAAAGTAAACCTATGACATTACCCAAATCCACCCATCCACTTACAAAGGATTTGATCCAATGGCTATTATCAAGGAATCAAAAATCCCCATTTCATCAAAGTCCTATCCTTGAGACTATCCAAGATTCTTCCATTAGCATGTCTATCATTTGATCTTATTGAGGAACATCAAGAACCTATCAAACTTATCCAAGAACCTCCCACTTTCATTTCCATGAAACCACAAGATTTATATCAAGAGTGTACTCCCAAGGATGTGGAAACATCAATCCCTAGTCCTAATCAAGGTCAAATCAATTTCATCCAACCTATCCATAATCTATATCTTTTCTATGATCAAGATGATATCCATAATGAGAAAGAGCCTACCCATTAGAAACTTGATCCTATACCCATCCATGAGCAAGCTATCCCAAATACACCTCCACCTAGTCCTATCCATGATCCACAAACATTCACTTGTCATGATGAGACACATGCCTCCCAAGTCAACATAGAAGATCAAACAAATATGTTGGATCTTAGTGAACACAATGTTAATAAAAATCCCAATGATCCTTCCATATCCACCATCAACTCCATTTAAAATCCATCATATCCACTTGTTCTTTCCACCCTCATTCATGAATGTTCCTCCTTAGAACCACAACCAACATTATCCACTTTTCCTTCTCCATCCAATAATGAACTTGTGTCTAGTTTTCCACCTACACCTAGTCCCATTGTCTATCACATACTCTAAAACATGAACTACCAAGGTAAAGGTTTAGGCCTTCGTGAAAAAGGTATTTTGGAGCCCATCCATGCCAAAGTCCCTCTATGCTCATTTGGTCTTGGATACTCACCCCAAGGCAATCAAGCTAAATATTTTAGTACTTCCTCCATCCACCTTAAGTACTCTTTCCACCATAAATCCTATCATATACCTAAAACATATGTTTCCATCCCTCCTCCATCATCTTTCAAATTTCAAAAGAATGTGATCGTACACCTTCCACCATCAACTTTTCCACCATTACTTCCAACTCCTAACATCCCTCCATCTAATCTACCTCCATTACTCCCAACACCTAATATCTCCATTATACAATCCCCTTATCCATCCATCCATAAATCTTCTAAAAATTATAATCATGACTAATCAATGCACACATTGTCTAAACATGAAGATTCCACTCATTCCACCAAACCCAGGGGATTCTAAAATAAAATTTGGATGCCTCTACACATGAAGTCAAAAATACTAAAGGTCCTAATTCCTTAGCATAAAATTGCAAAAATTAAAAGCCAAGTACATCCAAAAAGCAATATAAACCCATACCTTCAAAATAAAATTCTAAAGAAAAAATGGTTTGGGTACCTAAGAAAGAAAAAATCATGTCAAACGAGGCATCCAAATCTCAAAAAATCCCAACCATCCTCTTCCATCCAAAAATCAAACTCCTTTCAAAAATCCCACAAGTGAAATAAAAGTCATAAAAGTACTAATTCTATGTGGGTACCTAAAACACTTCATCACCCATATCCTAAGCAAACGTCTCCATTGCTTCCTACACCCCCTCCACATCAAACATTTCAATGTTTATCATAGTGTGTGCAACCATTGGTCATGGTTCCCTTCCATTTCAAAATAATTCCACATACCTCCATATCCTCACCCTTCACTTATTGCCCTACATATCTCCCCCATCACCTTACTATGGTCCATGATTTTTGCTAAGCCTCTCATTCATCTTCCCGACATAATCCACTATTTCCCTCCATAATCCACATCATAATCCATCATGTACCTACTCCATCTCCCTTTCATGTCATGCCTTACCAACATATATGAGCATAGTTGACATAGTCCATGTGACATCATCCATCTAGCGGGACTATTACCTTTCATGGAAATAGACACTTGAGGTCCCCCTATCCTTCTCCTATTCACAAAATTTAAAAATAAAATAAAAACAAAAACAAAATCAAGAAAAAAAGTAAAGAGAAATCCCTTCATCCAATGATGAAAACCTGATAAACATATGCCCTAGATATGTACCATGATGAAATCCGGGCAAGTAGGCATCATGTGTAGGTTGATAAATTCTATGTCACTTACACCTGGGGGCACAATGTCTCATCTATCCAACTTATCATTTTCATGTCATATCATTCTACCTTACCATCCTACCATCTTTAGCCATCATACCTGCCTATCATATGTGAGTTAGTTCATCCTCCCTTCCTCCTTTTTATCTTGATGAAGATATAGGGGAAAAATTTTGAAACATTTTTTTGGTATCTCTTGACATACCTCATCCTTTCCAACCAATCATATCATTATCCTATTGTCATATGATTTGTCAAGAAAAATATTAAGTATTATACCTAGAATGGGGTATGTTATTCCTATGTGACATAGTCTTTGGAGATCACATTCTAGCTCCCTTATGATGTGTACATCCATTCCATACACTATTACATAGTCCTTTTATCTATGATGAATATATCGCATGTTCCCTTTTGTCCTATCCACTATTGCATATCTTTTTATCCATCCAATTATCATAAGGCTTCCATTCATTGTCACTTATCCCTTTTATCTATCCACTTATCATGAGCTTTCCATGGTCTATCCTTTTTCTCCATCCACCTATCACATGTTTTCCATACCATTATTACTTATCCTTTTATCTATTCATCCCATCCTCATCCTTGTACCTAGACTCGGTTTTCCCTTATCATTGGTATCTAGCAAAAAGGCTACCCAAATTGTCATCCATTGAAATCTCAAAACATTTTATAAAAGTTTTGAAAAAATACAAAAAAATGGAAAAGGTCGTAAAAAAATCAAAACATTTCAAAAATAAATAAAAAATCAAATATTCCCAAAAATCCAAAAAAAGAATATTTTCAAAAACCAAAAAAATCAAAATATCCCCAAAAATGCAAAAAACGAACGAAAAATGTCCTAAAAAGGAAAAAAAATCAAATAGCCAACAAAAATCCAATCAATAAAATCAAACCAAATCACTTCTTCCAATCAATTCAACTCCTTCAAATAAATCTTCAATCAATCAATCATCTAATCAAATCGCTCCAACTTAAATCATTCCAAGAAAATAAATTTCTCAATTCAATTCATCAATCATCATCCAAATCTTCAAGTCAATCATCATCAATCATTCCAAGAAATAATCCAAATTCAAGTCAATCCTTAATTCATACCAACCAAGCTACTCAATCTTCCCAAATTATCCACTCACATCCTTTGGTCTTGATCCTATCCTTGTAAACCCAATCACTCAATCAATCAATCATGCTTGTGTTGATCTAGGGATATATCCTTCCCTACAATGACAACACTATCATCATCAATCAATCACTCAATCAATTACTCATTCGTTTACAACTTGACAGGGGAAATACCTTGTTTGTTTTTGTATCATTTTTCCATGCTTGCTTAGTTGCTTGTGTGTATTATCATTTCAATTTTTATTTGCATCAAATCTGAATCACTCCTAGCTAATATTCATATCTTGTATGTAGACAAGGTTGTATTATGTTGAGGCACAAGACACATCATCACTTTGGTCCTCAAATAGCTTGGTGCATAATATCTACTGCTATATCAAACATATGATTTCTCACTTTATTGTAGCATAACTTGTCATTCTTATCTTTCATCCAATTCCTATCTTGTATCATTCATCATTTCATTTATTTCGAGAGAATCCCATATTTTTCCAACTTGCCTATCCTCTCGAGGGGACATCATAATCATTATCATATCCTACATCATCATCCTGTTTCTTCATAACTTTGGCATCATCATATTCTTCTATTATCCCTTTCCTTCATTCATCTTACTCCTCACTTCCTCAAGTGGTTGAGGCATCATCATTTTTTCCTCTATCCATACCTAAGCTTCTTTCAAATGATGTTGCTTGACATAAATCTCACCATTTCAAACATCATCTCAACAAGGGGCAAAATGTAGACACCCAAAATTGTCCATGTCATAACATTACCTAGTCATTCATGACCTAGTAAGACATCATGTAATATTTTACCCTAGATCATTACATTATCCCACTTCTCCCATTTATTCTACTTAATCACCTTCCCAATTAATTAAATAAATCTCATTTATTTAATTAATTGGTGCAGAAGCACCTTGGAAATGTCATGTTTCCATGAAGTAAATCTTAGAGGATGGTTGATTTTGATGTTTCAACATTGCTCTAGAGTCATTTGAGTCATTTTTCATGTAATTTTTGTGTCAAAATGTAAAAGTTGTCCAAAAGTTGTAAAAGATGTTAATATATTCAAAAGTTGTTACAAATATGCGAAAGATGATTTAAACATGGAAGGTGAAAGGTCAGTTGTATTACAGGTTAGTAGAAGGTAGTTGGAAACTAAAATGACATGTTTTAATGTCTTTGAAAGGCCTTGTAACCATTTTGGAAGGCATGGGTGATTGGAGATAAGAAATTGAATGAATAAAATCACTCTTTTATGCATTATTTCATAGAAAATCACTATGTTCTTGTTGTGTACTACCCTACATGGGCAAGAAATGGTTTCTAATTGATGGTAAATGTTAGGTTTCTCAATATCCTTCCATTTGATTTTTGTTTCATGGAGATTGGTCTTGTTTTGAATCAGATATTGTGATTTTTGCAAAACCAGTCAAAACCCTCTGTTAGGGTAAGCAAGGACTAAAGAAAATTGTGTTTCTCAATTTCTAACAGGTGAAATCTCCTCAACACTTGTGTAGAGGGAGTTTAAGATGTTTTCTAAAAGATTCCATAGTTGCAGATTTGTAATGCTTGGATTTGGGTCGATACAATGAAGCCCTAAGACTATAATTTATGAAAAATTTGGAAAATTACTTGCACACAATCAATATTTTGAGGAACTTTTAAATGATATAAATGTTTTCCTCTTGAGAAAAGTTTATTGGGAAAAGTTTTTAAATGCATTTTTTATTCATTTTTAGATTGGGTTTGGAGAGTTTATATGCTTAAAGTCATTGTTTTATTGACTATCCTAATAATACAGTGCATTGTGAGTAATGTGGAATCCTAGTAACAAGTGTTTGTAAAAATACTTGTGTAACGAAACTTTTGAGAGTCTAATTACCATAAACATACCCTATTTGAGGTGTTCCAAGTGTTGATTAGGAGAAAGCAATTCAAGAGATAGGAGAAGCAATAAAACCCTAGTGTTCTAAGCCTAATTAGGCTTATTTTGGAATTATACAGTCATGGTTTGAACATTTCTTTCCAAAGCAACATATATTAGTTTTTGAATATGATTTAAAACACTTCTGTGGGTCCTCAAAAGGATAAACATAGTAAGAAAGTATGGTCTAAAACAAATTTTATGTTTGACAATTGCTTAAGGGCTGGCTTCTAGAAGTTTAGGACAGTCATGAAAGAATGGTGAATTCAAGAAGGGGAAAATCTTTGTAAAGGTTTGTTATGTTTGTATTCAAGCTTCTAATGAGATTGAAAAGATAATTAAACTTTTTTGGGTCATAAGGGGTGAAAAATATGTTTTGTGCCTTTGTAGAATTCATGGTTTTGAGTAGATTTCTTGTGAACTTGAAGGAATAGAAGGGATTGAGTCTCTAATTGTGAAAATTGTATTCACGTGTGATTATTACTTCCTCTAGCATTGCATCAAAGTGGTACTAGAGCACACAATATGTTGGGTAGAGAGTTTTGTGGTTGTAGTTGTGTGTGTTGGGGTTGTGTGCAAGTTAAGAAGAACCTGGTTGCTGCCAAGAGAGGGCAGAGAAAGTTGAGACATTGTGAAGTAGGGAGAAGCTTGCTTGAGTAAAGAACAAGATGGGAGTGCTAAGAACACATTTGCAAATAGGGGAAAAGAGGAAAAAGAGAAACATACAAGAGAAGATGGACAAAGAAATAGGAGTTGAAGCAATAGATGAGAAGATTGGAAGAAGATTTCTACTAGTCTATGATGAAGATGAAACAATTGTATAGACAAGCATTCAATTCACACTTGACCATGAAGAGGAAAGTGGTACGGGCTCATTTAGAGGATATTTAGAAGGAGAAGAAGTAAATTAAGGAAGATAAAAGAGTAAGAAGAAACATTTGAGGATGCTTAAGAAGAATTCAAGGATGAAGATATTCCAAAGCATGAAGATGAAGAAGAGATGAAGAACCTGATTTTAGAGGAAGGAGATATTGAGTTGGTGTTAATATTGGATGAAGAAATGATCAAGGATGAATTAGTCTTGGAGAGTTTCAAAGAATTGAAGACATATGGACGTATTGTGGTAGAAGCTATATATCATTTCTTTGTTATGCTAATATTTTGGATAGGGAACAATTTATAGATCAAGATGCAACAAATAGGAGAAGGACATAGTGTTGAGGTGAACATTGAGAAGTAGCACAGTGTTGGCAAGCAAGATAGAGGACTGATTTGCATGGAAAAAATTAAAGCTAAGGTGAAGATGAAGATGAATGAGAGAAATTTCAAGGTGGACTAGAAGCATAGAAAAAAAGGTATGGAGATTTGTTGACACTTCAAATTCAATAGGGCTTGAAATTCATTTGGGCAGGAGTATGGTGCAGGAGCACCTTGGCAATGTCATGTTTCCATGAAGTAAATCTTAAAGGATAATCAATTTTGATGGTTTAAAATTTCTCTAGGGTCATTTGAGTCATTTTTCATGTCAGTTTTGTGTCAAAATGTTAAATTTGTCCAAAAGTTGTAAAAGATGTCAATATATTCAAAAGTTGTCACAAATATGCAAAAGATGATGCAAACATGGAAGGTGAAAGGTCAATTGTGTTCTAGGTCAGTAGAAGGTAGTTGGAAACTGAAATGACATATTGTAATGTATTTAAAAGGCCTTGTAACCATTTTGGAAGGTGTGGGTGATTGCAGATAAGAAATTGAATGGAAAAAACACTATTTTATGCATTATTTCACATAAAATCATTATGTTCTTGTTGTGTACTACCCTGCATGGGAAAGAAATGGTTTGTAATTGATGGTAAATGTTAGGTTTCTCAATCACCTTCCATTTGGTTTTTGTTTCATGCAGATTAGTCTAGTTTTGAATCAAATATTGTTATTTTTGCAAAACTAGTCAAAACCCTCTATTAAGGTAAGTAGTGACTAAAGAAAATTGTGTTCAAAATTGGTGTAGAGGGAGTTTAATATGTGTTCTACAAGATTCCAGAGTTGTAGTTTTGTAATGCTTGGATTTGGGTTGATACAATAAATCCCTAAGACTGTAAGTTATGAAAAATATAGAAAATTACTTGTGCACAGCCAATTTTTTGAGGTTTAATGATGTAAAAGTTTTCCTTTTGAGAAAAGTTAATTGGGACATGTTGTTAAATGTATTTTTGATTCATTTTGAGATTGGGTTTGGAGAGATTATATTCTTAAAGTCATTGTTTTATTGACTGCCTTAATAATGCAGCACATTGTGAGTAATGTGTAAGCCTACTAACAAGGGTTTGTAAAAATTATCCACTCACATCCTTTGGTCTTGATCCTACCCATGTTGTAAACCTAATCAATCAATTCATCAATCAATAAATCAAACAATCAATCAACCTTGTGTTGATATAGGGATATATCCTTCCCTACAATGACAACACTATCATCATCAATCAATCACTCAATCAATTACTCATTGGTTTACAACTTGATAGGGGAAATACCTTGGTTGTTTTTGTATCATTTTTGCATGCTTGCTTGCTTTCTTGTGTGTGTTATCATTTCAATTTGAATTTGCATCAAATTCAAATCATTCCTAGCTAATATTCATATCTTGTATCTAGACAAGGTTGTATTATGTTGGGGCACAAGACACATCATCACTTTGGTCCTTAAATACCTTGGTGCATAATATCTTGTGCTATATCAAACATATGACTTCTCACTTTATTGTAGCATAACTTGTCATTCTTCTCTTTCATCCAATTCCTATCTTGTATCATTCATCGTTTCATTTATTTTGAGAGAATCCCATATTTTTCCAACCCGCCTATCCTCTCGAGGGTACATCATCATCATTACCATATCCTACATCATCATCCCATTTCTTCATATATTTTGCATCATCATATTCTTCTATCATCTCTTTCCTTCATTCATCTTACTCCTCACTTCCTCAAGTGGCTGAGGCATCATCATTTTTTCCTCTATCCATACCTAAGCTTCTTTCAAATGATGTTGCTTGACATAAATCTCACCATTTCAAACTTCATCTCAACAAGGGGAAAAATGTAGACACCCAAAATTGTCCATGTCATAACATTACCCAGTCATTCCTGACCTAGTGAGACATCTTGTAATATTTTACCCTAGGTCATTACATTATCCCACTTATCCCATCTATTCCAGTTAATCACCTTCCCAATTAATTAAATAAATCTCATTTATTTAATTAATTGGTGCAGGAGCACCTTGGTAATGCCATGTTTCCATGAAGTAAATCTTAGAGGATGATCGATTTTGATGTTTCAACATTGCTCTAGGGTCATTTGAGTCATTTTTCATGTAAGTTTTGTGTCAAAATGTAAAAGTTATCCAAAAGTTGTAAAAGATGTCAATATATTCAAAAGTTGTCACAAATATGCAAAAGATGATTTCAACATGGAAGGTGAAAGGTCAGTTGTGTTCTAGGTCATTAGAATGTAGTTGGAAACTGAAATTACATGTTGTAATGTCTTTGAAAGGCCTTGTAACCATTTTGGAAGGCATGGGTGATTGGAGATAAGAAATTGAATGAATAAAATCACTATTTAATGCATTATTTCACATAAAATCATTATGTTCTTGTTGTGTACTACCCTGCATGGGAAAGAAATGGTTTGTAATTGATGGTAAATGTTAGGTTTCTCAATCACCTTCCATTTGGTTTTTGTTTCATGCAGATTAGTCTAGTTTTGAATCAAATATTTTTATTTTTGCAAAACCAGTCAAAACCCTCTGTTAAGGTAAGTAGTGACTAAAGAAAATTGTGTTCAAAATTGATGTAGAGGGAGTTTAATATGTGTTCTACAAGATTCCAGAGTTGTAGTTTTGTAATGCTTGGATTTGGGTTGATACAATAAATCCCTAAGACTGTAAGTTATGAAAAATATAGAAAATTACTTGTGCACAGCCAATTTTTTGAGGTTTAATGATGTAAAAGTTTTCCTTTTGAGAAAATTTAATTGGGACATGTTGTTAAATGTATTTTTGATTCATTTTGAGATTGGGTTTGGAGAGATTATATTCTTAAAGTCATTGTTTTATTGACTGCCTTAATAATGCAGCACATTGTGAGTAATGTGTAAGCCTACTAACAAGGGTTTGTAAAAATTATCCACTCACATCCTTTGGTCTTGATCCTACCCATGTTGTAAACCTAATCAATCAATTCATCAATCAATAAATCAAACAATCAATCAACCTTGTGTTGATATAGGGATATATCCTTCCCTACAATGACAACACTATCATCATCAATCAATCACTCAATCAATTACTCATTGGTTTACAACTTGACAGGGGCAATACCTTGGTTGTTTTTGTATCATTTTTGCATGCTTGCTTGCTTTCTTGTGTGTGTTATCATTTCAATTTGAATTTGCATCAAATTCAAATCATTCCTAGCTAATATTCATATCTTGTATCTAGACAAGGTTGTATTATGTTGGGGCACGAGACACATCATCACTTTGGTCCTTAAATACCTTGGTGCATAATATCTAGTGCTATATCAAACATATGACTTCTCACTTTATTGTAGCATAACTTGTCATTCTTCTCTTTCATCCAATTCCTATCTTGTATCATTCATCGTTTCATTTATTTTGAGAGAATCCCATATTTTTCCAACCCGCCTATCCTCTCGAGGGGACATCATCATCATTACCATATCCTACATCATCATCCCATTTCTTCATATATTTTGCATCATCATATTCTTCTATCATCTCTTTCCTTAATTCATCTTACTCCTCACTTCCTCAAGTGGCTGAGGCATCATCATTTTTTCCTCTATCCATACCTAAGCTTCTTTCAAATGATGTTGCTTGACATAAATCTCACCATTTCAAACTTCATCTCAACAAGGGGCAAAATGTAGACACCCAAAATTGTCCATGTCATAACATTACCCAGTCATTCCTGACCTAGTAAGACATCTTGTAATATTTTACCCTAGGTCATTACATTATCCCACTTATCCCATCTATTCCAGTTAATCACCTTCCCAATTAATTAAATAAATCTCATTTATTTAATTAATTGGTGCAGGAGCACCTTGGTAATGCCATGTTTCCATGAAGTAAATCTTAGAGGATGATCGATTTTGATGTTTCAACATTGCTCTAGGGTCATTTGAGTCATTTTTCATGTAAGTTTTGTGTCAAAATGTAAAAGTTATCCAAAAGTTGTAAAAGATGTCAATATATTCAAAAGTTGTCACAAATATGCAAAAGATGATTTCAACATGGAAGGTGAAAGGTCATTGTGTTCTAGGTCATTAGAATGTAGTTGGAAACTGAAATTACATGTTGTAATGTCTTTGAAAGGCCTTGTAACCATTTTGGAAGGCATGGGTGATTGGAGATAAGAAATTGAATGAATAAAATCACTATTTTATGCATTATTTCACATAAAATCATTATGTTCTTGTTGTGTACTACCCTGCATGGGAAAGAAATGGTTTGTGATTGATGGTAAATGTTAGGTTTCTCAATCACCTTCCATTTGGTTTTTGTTTCATGCAGATTAGTCTAGTTTTGAATCAAATATTTTTTATTTTTGCAAAACCAGTCAAAACCCTCTATTAAGGTAAGTAGTGACTAAAGAAAATTGTGTTCAAAATTGATGTAGAGGGAGTTTAATATGTGCTCTAAAAGATTCCAGAGTTGTAGTTTTGTAATGCTTGGATTTGGGTTGATACAATAAATCCCTAAGACTGTAAGTTATGAAAAATATAGAAAATTACTTGTGCACAACCAATTTTTTGAGGTTTAATGATGTAAAAGTTTTCCTTTTGAGAAAAGTTAATTGGGACATGTTGTTAAATGTATTTTTGATTCATTTTGAGATTGGGTTTGGAGAGTTTATATGCTTAAAGTCATTGTTTTATTGACTACCTTAATAACGCAACACATTGTGAGTAATGTGTACGCCTACTAACAAGGGTTTGTAAAAATTATCCACTCACATCCTTTGGTCTTGATCCTAGCCATGTTGTAAACCTAATCAATCAATTCATTAATCAATAAATCAAACAATCAATCAACCTTGTGTTGATATAGCGATATATCCTTCCCTACAATGACAACACTATCATCATCAATCAATCTCTCAATCAATTACTCATTGGTTTACAACTTGACAGGAGCAATACCTTGGTTGTTTTTGTATCATTTTTGCATGCTTGCTTGCTTTCTTGTGTGTGTTATCATTTGAATTTGAATTTGCATCAAATTCAAATCATTCCGAGCTAATATTCATATCTTGTATCTAGACAAGGTTGTATTATGTTGGGGCACGAGACACATCATCACTTTGGTCCTTAAATACCTTGGTAGATAATATCTAGTGCTATATCAAACATATGACTTGTCACTTTATTGTAGCATAACTTGTCATTCTTCTCTTTCATCCAATTCCTATCTTGTATCATTCATCATTTCATTTATTTTGAGAGAATCCCATATTTTTCCAACCCGCCTATCCTCTCGAGGGGACATCATCATCGTTACCATATCCTACATCATCATCCCATTTCTTCATATATTTTGCATCATCATATTCTTCTATCATCCCTTTCCTTAATTCATCTTACTCCTCACTTCCTCAAGTGGCTGAGGAATCATCATTTTTTCCTCTATCCATACCTAAGCTTCTTTCAAATGATGTTGCTTGACATAAATATCACCATTTCAAACTTCATCGCAACAAGGGGAAAAATGTAGACACCCAAAATTGTCCATGTCATAACATTACCCAGTCATTCCTGACCTAGTGAGACATCTTGTAATATTTTACCCTAGGTCATTACATTATCCCACTTATCCCATTTATTCCAGTTAATCACCTTCCCAATTAATGAAATAAATCTCATTTATTTAATTCATTGGTGCAGGAGCACCTTGGTAATGTCATGTTCCCATGAAGTAAATCTTAGAGGATGATCGATTTTGATGTTTCAACATTGCTCTAGGGTCATTTGAGTCATTTTTCATGTAATTTTTGTGTCAAAATGTAAAAGTTATCCAAAAGTTGTAAAAGATGTCAATATATTCAAAAGTTGTCACAAATATGCAAAAGATGATTTAAACATGGAAGGTGAAAGGTCAGTTGTGTTCTAGGTCATTAGAAGGTAGTTGGAAACTGAAATTACATGTTGTAATGTCTTTGAAAGGCCTTGTAACCATTTTGGAAGGCATGGGTGATTGGAGATAAGAAATTGAATGAATAAAATCACTATTTTATGCATTATTTCATAGAAAATCACTATGTTCTTGTTGTGTATTGCCCTGCATGGGAAAGAAATGGTTTCTAATTGATGGTAAATGTTAGGTTTCTCAATCATCTTCCATTTGATTTTTGTTTCAAGCAGATTGGTCTTGTTTTGAATCTGATATTGTTATTTTTGCAAAACCAGTCAAAATCCTCTATTAGGTAAGCAATGACTAAAGAAAATTGTGTTTCTCAATTTTTGACTAGTGAAATCTCCTAAAAATTAGTGTAGAGGGAGTTTAAGATGTTTTCTAAAAGATTCTAGAGTTGCAGATTTGTAATGCTTGGATTTGGGTCGATGCAATGAATCCCTAAGACTGTAATTTATGAAAATTTTGGAAAATTACTTGCACACAATCAATATTTGAGGAACTTTTAAATGATATAAATGTTTTCCTTTTGAGAAAAGTTGATTGGGAAAATTTTTTAAATGCATTTTTTATTCATTTTGAGATTGGGTTTGGAGAGTTTATATGCTTAAAGTCATTGTTTTATTGACCGTCCTAATAATATAGTGCATTATGAGTAATGTGGAAGCCTAGTAATAAGGGTTTGTAAAAATACTTGTGAAAAGAAACTTTTGAGAGTCTAATTACCATAAACATACCCTATTTGTGGTGTTCCAAGTGTTGATTAGGAGAAATCAAGTCAAGAGATAGGAGAACCAATAAGACCCTAGTGTTCCTAAGCCTAATTAGGCCTATTTTAGAATTGCACAGTCATGGTTTGAGCATTTCTTTCCAAAGCAATATATATTGGTTTTTGTATATATTTAAAACACTCTTGTGGGTGCTCAAAAGGATAAACATAGTTAGAAAGTATGGTCTAAAATGAATGTTATGTTTGACAATTGCTTAAGGGTTCGCTTCTAGATGTTTAGAATAGTCATGAAAGAATGGTGAATTCAAGAAGGGGACATTCTTTTTAAGGGTTTTTTATGTTTGTATTGAATCTTCTAATGAGATTGAAAAGATAATTAAACTTGTTTGGGTCATAAGGGGTGAAAAATCATTATTGTGCCTTTTTACAATTCATGGATTTGAGTAGATTTCTTGTGAACTTGAAGGAATAGAAGGGATTGAGTCTATAATTGTGAAAATTGTATTCAAGTGTGATTATTACTTCCTCTAGCATTGCATCAAAGTGGTACTAGAGCACAAAACATGTTGGGTAGAGAGTTTGTGGTTGTAGTTGTGTGCAAGTTAAGAAGAACTTGGTTGCTACCAAGAGAGGGAAGAAAAAGTTGAGACATTGTAAAGCAGGGAGAAGCTTGCTTGAGTAGAGAAGAAGATGGGAGTGCTAAAAACACATTTGCAAGTAGGGGAAAAGAGGAAAAAGAGAAAAAGACAAGAGAAGATGGACAGAGAAATAGTAGCATTGAAGAAAGAGTTAAAGCAAGAGATGAGAAGATTGGAAGAATATTTCTAGTAGTCTATGATAAGGATGAAACAGTTGTATAGACAAGCATTCAATTGACACTTGACCATGAAGAGGAAAGTGGTATGGCTCATTTAGAAGATATTTAGAAGGAGAAGAAGGAAATTAAGGAAGATAAAAGAGTAAGAAGAAACATTTGAGGATGCTTAAGAAGAATTCAAAGATGAAGATATTTCCAAGCATGAAGATGAAGAAGAGATGAAGAACCTGATTTCATAGGAAGGAGATATTGAGTTGGTGTTAAGATTGGATGAAGAAATGATCAAGGATGAATTGGTCGTGGAGAATTTCAAAGAATTGAAGACATATGGAGGTATTGTGATAGAAGCTATATATCATTTCTTTGTTATGCTAATATTTTGGACAGGGGTCAATTTACAGATCAAGATGCAACAGATAGGAGAAGGACAAAGTGTTGAGATGAACATTGAGAATTAGCCCAATGTTGGCAAGCAAGATAGAGGATTGATGTGCATGGTCAAAATGAAACCTAAGGTGAAGATGAAGATGAATGAGAGAAATTTCAAGGTAGAATAGAAGCATAGAAAACAAGGGATGGAGATTTGTTGACAACTTCAAATTCAAGAGGGCTTGAAATTCATTTGGGCAAGAGTATGGTGCAGGAGCACCTTGGAAATGTCATGTTTCCATGAAGTAAATCTTGAAGGATGACCAATTTTGATGTTTCAAAATTTCTCTAGGATCATTTGAGTCATTTTTCATGTAAGTTTTGTGTCAAAATGTGAAATTTGTCGAAAAGTTGTAAAAGATGTCAATATATTCAAAAGTTGTCACAAATATGCAAAAGATGATGAAACATGGAAGGTGAAAGGTCAATTGTGTTCTAGGTCAGTAGAAGGTAGTTGGAAACTGAAATGACATGTTGTAATGTATGTAAAAGGCCTTGTAACCATTTTGGAAGGTGTGGGTGATTGGAGATAAGAAAATGAATGAATAAAATCACTATTTTATGCATTATTTCACATAAAATCACTATGTTCTTGTTGTGTACTACCCTGCATGGGTAAGAAATGGTTTATAATTGATGGTAAATGTTAGGTTTCTCAATCACCTTCCATTTGGTTTTGTTTCATGTAAATTGGTCTAGTTTTGAATCTGATATTGTTATTTTTGCAAAACCAGTCAAAACCCTCTGTTAAGGTAAGTAATGACTAAAGATAATTGTGTTTCTCAATTTCTAGCTAGTGAAATCTCCTCAAAATTGGTGTAGAGGGAGTTTAATATGTGTTCTACAAGATTCCAGAGTTGTAGATTTGTAATGCTTGGATTTGGGTTGATACAATGAATCCCTAAGATTGTAATTTATGAAAAATTTAGACAATTACTTGTGCACAGTCAATTTTTTGAGGTTTAATGATGTAAAAGTTTTCCTTTTGAGAAAAGTTAATTGGGACATGTTAAATGTATTTTTGATTCATTTTGAGATTGGGTTTGGAGAGTTTATATGCTTAAAGGCATTGTTTTATTGACTGTCTTAATAATGTATTGCATTGTGAGTAATGTTCAAGCCTAGTAACAAGGGTTTGTAAGAATAATTGTGTAATAAAAGTTTTGAGAGTCTAATTAGCATAAAAAGACCCTATTTGAAGTGTTCCAAGTGTTGATTAGGAAAAATAAAGTCAAGAGATAGGAGAACCAATAAGACCCTAGTGTTCCTAAGCCTAATTAGGCCTATTTTGGAATGGTACAATCATGGTTTGAGAATTTCTTTCCAAAGAAACATATATTGGTTTTTGGATATGATTTAAAAAAAAATTGTGGGTGCTCAAAAGGCTAAACATAGTCAAAAAGTATGGTAAAAAACAAATGTTATGTTTGGCAGTTGCTTAAGGGTTGGCTACTAGAAGTTTAGGACAGTCATGAAAGAATGGTGAATTCAAGAAGGGGACAGTCTTTGTAAAGGTTTTTTATGTTTGTATTGAAGTTTCTAATGAGATCGAAGAAGATAATTAAACTTGTTTGGGTCAAAAGGGGTGAAAATTCAGTCTTCTGCCTTTGTAGAATTGATTTGAGTAGATTTCTTGTGAACTTGAAGGAAGAGAAGGGATTGAGTCCCTGATTGTGAAAATTGTAATTAAGTGTGATTGTTACTTCCTCTATCATTGCATCATTAATTCACTTTCACATGTCTCAAAATAATTCAAATTAAATATTTGAATTAATCCCTCACTTATTACCACATTGCAACATGTGTCACATGACTACAACTCTTCACATGCACAAATAATTTCAATAATTTATTATTTAAATTATAATATTCCCACTCACATCCTATTTTTAGTCCCACTTATTTGTCAGTCATAGACATATTTTCCTCCAAAATAAATAAAAGAATCTCACGTATTCCTTCACATCTTAATTTTAGCATCATGTCATAACCCACTGAATATGCGCCATAAGCACTAAAATCAATTTTTAATCCTAGCCATACACATCACACAATTGACTTTTAATCTTAGCCATCGAAACATATCAACTCTTTCCTATAAATCTAGCCTCACATAGGCCATTTTACATGAATCTTCTTCTAGTATCCTTACTCTGCCAAAATTCTTTCAATCTTTTCATTTATTTATTTATTTATTTATCTTCTTCTATCATCTTTCATCTCAACGTTATGCTATGAAATTGAGCAATCAACAATTAAACCTTCAAAATCTTGCATTATCATGCAGATGGAGAAGAGCAATGGAGATAAATCAAATCTAGATTGGAGATTGGTTTCCTTTTCTTTCTTGTTTTCATTTCATGCTAGTTTGTGCTCTATTGTGTTTGTTAGGGTTTCATTATAATTTGTTTATACATTTGCCCTAAGATTTTTACCCTAACTACAATTGTGATAATAATTTAGCAATTGCTTTATCTAAAAATTATGTCTTTCATAAACGAACCAAACATATTGATACAAGACATTAATTTATTTGAGAATTGGTGAACCATGGTGTTATATATCTTGAGTTTTGCAGATCCAACGAACAACTAGCATACATCTTTACAAAGCTGCTTGCAAAGAATGTTTTTAAGCATATCCGGAGAGGGTTTGGAATAGTAGACATTTATGACTCCGAAGATTAAAGGGAAGTGTTGGCTGACGTGGGCTTCCAGCTGTGCATGTTTAATCTCCCCTGCCACCGTAGCACAACTACTCCAATCACCACATTTACTTCACTCTTCTTCTTTCTTCTTTCTTCTATTCCCTTCGATGTATCTGGAATTCTCTGATTTTTGGCATGTATCTAGAAGCTTCTTCCGATGCTAAGAAATGAACTCTATTTTGAAAAAGGTATTAGGCCTAGGTTTTGTTACTCTCTTTTTTCTTTTTTTTTTGGTGTGTGATGAATGTATGAATCAAAGAGCACCGGGAGCTCTGTTTCAGCAAGGCATTAATACAAATCTGAATCTCTTTTAATATTTTGCTCTTGTTTCTTGTAACTGTTTATTCTTCCTCCTCTAACACCGCAGTAGGTAGGAAGGGCGTTAAATTCGCCCAATCGCAGGGAGCATTCCACGGATTCTTTGTGGTCTGCTCTTTTTCTGCCAGTGCCCATTTGCAAGGGCATCTAATCCACGCATAACTGTATATAGTCATGGTGGAATGCGACTGATAGTCGCATATACCCACACACAGGCTTCGGCTTGGTATGATTTGCATGTGCATGCCCGCAAAAGGCTGTGATTTGGCATATGTGCAGGCCTCTGCCATTCACATAGAGCCTCTACCATCCACGCCACCCTCTCCACTCTCCATAGCAACAAAGGAACTGCATATATTTACAGGCAACAACTTGGATGATGACATCTCCATGCACTTGGCTCCACGCATCTCTTATTTTGAGACCACGCAACAGAGTTTGGTGTGGCATACATCCTTCTGACCACGATTTGTAAGCCGTGTGTTGCCCCTTAAATAGGCAGCAAAGGTCGCAATTTGCACCACATCCATTGAGGTGATCAATTTGGTATTTGGCATGCAGAGCAATCGGCGTTGAATGTGCCGACATTATTAGCAGGTCGCGAATCATTCCATACAGGCATCAATAGGGGCCGCGATTGAGCAAGGAGCCATGGAAAATATTAAAGAGCAGAGAGACATTGTTTTTCATAACAACTCTCTCGCTCCTTCATGTGCCACATGTGGCGTAAAGATCAAGTCTCCAAAATTGTTGCGCAGCTCTCACATCACACGACGACGGTCTTCCATCGATCTCCAGTTGGGAAGCTTCTCTCAACACTTGGTGCAAACGTCTTAATCAATCAACGATTAAGTCTTCCTCGCCCTCATACTATCGCTAACTTGGGTCGGGGTCTCTATTTTTAAGAATTAATTGTCATCTTTGATTAACACAATTTACATGGTTGGCAGTGAATTATCAAAATTTTATTTAAAGGGGGGATTTTTATATATTGTCATAGTTAAAAATTTGCAAAAGTGGGTTTTTTTTCTTTTACAATGAATTTGGCAGAGACAATGCTTGTTAAAAAGGGGAGGTTGATATTTTTTTGTCATAATAAAAAATTTATGAAAAAGAAATCTTCTTTTGGAATGAATGTGGCAAAGGGAAAGTCTATGGGGGAGGTACATTTTTTTTCATCCTAGTTAAAAATTTGTAAAGTGAAATCAATTTTCTCTTCTACAATGAATGTGTTCTATTATAGAAAATGGTTCAATTTTTTGAAGGATTAAGATAGTTAGAGTTCAAAATTTTCAAGAATTAATCTCAATAAATAGTTTAATACTAGAGAGGAGGCTTCTAGAGTTTGATTCATTAAATTGACCATGCTATAGTCTACCATAATGTAAAATTATTTAGTATAGGTACATTTGTGTGTTAGTCCGTGAATATACATGTTGAGTCTATTCATGTCAGATATTATGAAACATAAAAGTCATTAAATAGTTCAATACTAGGGAGAAGCCTTATAGAGTTTGATTGATTAATTTGACCTTGCCATAATCTATCGTAACATAAAATTATTTAGGATAGTTAGATTTGTGTGTTAGTTTGTCATCACACATGTTGAACCTATTCATGTCAAACATTATGAATCTTAAAAATCATTAGTTGAATCTATAGAAGAAGCCTTAGATCCAATAAGAATCAATTAGATGTAAGAATAAGGGAAACTCTTAAATAATAGTATTGTATGATTGAAAAACTACAATCATGATGGAACTAGACAGTCTAAAAAATGTGTGTAAAAAGATTGATATATACTATATTTCACTATTGTCTAAAACCTAGCAAATATCAATCAATTATTGTTATAAAAAAAAAAATTATCCTCTATAGAACAATCTTTAATCTCATATATCAATTAAATAATATCTCTAATCAATAATTATGGTTAGTTGGCACCTATTCGTCCCAACAAACCCATGCAACAGAATACTCTTATTCACACATTTTCTATAAACCAAAGCACCTATGAAACTTTCCCATTATAATAAACCAAGAACATCTTGCATTCCCTATGTAATTGATTACTCATTATACATTTAAAGAGAATGGATATATTGCTCATAAAGAAGCTAAATTGACCAATTCTAATAATAGTGAAATAAGTCAAACCTTTAGAGAATAGATCCCTTTGGTATTGCCCTACCACAATTTTTAATGTGTTTAGGCTTCTTGTTAGTTGAGTTAGCCTTATTCATCTTTTTATTCCTATATTTGTTTTTTACAATTTAGGAAATTAGAATGCAAACCTAAGGATCAAGCCAAAAATCACTTTATTAATATAGATTGTCTCATGAAATGTGTTCAATGAGATATTCAAATATAGATGAGTATTGTAAAATACAAATTTTGATTAATGGAAATTTTCAATAATAATACAATTAGCAAAACATGCCATTGTAAGTGTTCCATTATCTCTCTATATATATATTTATATATATTATTGTTGGGTTTGATGAAGCGCAAATTGACAAGTTTCTCAAACAAATTGGATAAGGATATCTTTTGTCTAAATTGACAAGTTTCTCTCACATACGTATTCTTTCATTTATTGGAGTGGAGACCATTTTATAAATACAATTGTTGCTTGAATAATATGTAATTGTATCAATAATTAATAAAAGAGTTTCCCCTGCTTTGAGAGTGGATATAGGCAATTGGCAAACCACTATAAAATTTGTGTCTCTTGTCTTGTTATTTAAGTTTTATGTTTTCTTTTATGTTTCTTTGCTTGTTTTAATATTAAAAAATTGTATTTGAAACTCAGTGATGCAAATCGGTGAGGAATTTCTTGAGTTATGAAAAAGTATTGCACAGAGATGGAGGACTATTGGGTGCTAGATCTTGGAGCTGAATGCTTTTATATTGTGAAGACACGAGATGAAGTGGGAGTTTTAGATGATGAAGATGATGAGGCTGATTTAATTATTGAAGAATTTCTTTTACATTTAGATTTACCAAAGAGTAAAGTCTCTTGTTGTTTATTTAACTATGATAAATGTTCTTCTAGCCATGATTCGGATCCTAACATGGGAGTGAGTGATGTCGTGCAAGTGCAACCTGAATTAAGGCACCATGTTCATTGGTGGGATGGCTAGAAAAATGAGAAGGATTTGATTGAAGAGACTGTGGAGTTTTCCCTCCGAGATGAGGAGGATGCCTCCCAAGGAGAGGAGGATGCAGTCTGGACCCAGGCGAGTGAAGATGATGACCCTGAGGAAGAGGCTGAAGAAAACGCTGAAGAGGCTGAAAATTGAGAGGCAAAAATAATGGTTTATGATAATCCATTATTTGAGCCCGAAGCAGAACTGATTTATGATAGTCAATCATTTGAGTCCCAAACAGTTGGTATAGAGGTAGCCAAGGAAATGTTGAATTTTGTGGAGAGTTTCAATGGCCCTGCTTTGAATGATAACCCTTTTGACTGCTTCTCAAAGGCGGCGATTCCTAAAAAGTTGCTATTTTTTGAAGGGGTTGCGTCTCAACTGGAGAAGAAAAACAAGGTTTGTGCAGTGAATGATATTAAGGAGAGTTGCAATGGAAGGGAGCGGTCGCATGAGTAGCCCAGGCAGAAGGAAGGAGTTTATGATGAATCTCAGCGCAGAAGAGAGATGGTCACAAATTCTTTGGAAAGATACACCCAATATTATGAGTGATGGGCAACCAATGAATCATGCAGGGCCAATGAATCTACGGATGAGCGCCAAGACAAGGGCTATGTTGTTGAGTCACATGGTAAGGAGTTGAGGATGAATTCTTCCGCAGATAAAGATGAGGGAGAACCAGTTTGTGTTTCTCCAAGAAATGCACTTTTGAGATGCAGATCGGCTCCTCTGAGATTGTCGTTGAATTCAGATTGTTGGAAGGCTTCCTTTAATGCCAATGAGTGCATGTTGCTGCCCACCACCCCCTCCGTGAGAGGAGCACAACTGATGGGGCAGAGAGTTATGGATCTGGGTGTTTGAATATCTGAGAGGACACTGGCAATCAATATGAGGCTTCAGCGCTTCGTGATGTAGTTGATATGCTTCTACCTGCGGAAGAAAAGTGGGAGGAGGCAGACTTGAGGTTTCTTCTGCCTGTACTGAAGAAACTCCAGGTTGATAAGAACATCGACCGGGCTGTGCAGAAGTTGTTCCAGAGCCTAGGGCGACCACTGAAGTGCACGCCACGATGTACACCATGTATTGTGCTTTGTGTCCCGAGGCTGAGGGTGTGATCCAACGGGCAGGCAGAAGTGGTGTATTGACGCTGCCCCACCCAGAGCAGATTAAGGAATTTGAAGGAGGTCACCCCACACACATAATGTGAACTAAGTGCAGTCCGTCATTCATTGTGAAGAAGTTTTTACCCAATGGCAACAACGCACCGCCCAATGTTTAGGGGTCGCCCGTGAGGATTGGCGGCCTGTTTGACAATGGCTTTAAGGCCATTAATGCTATAAGGCTAGACGACCATGGAGGTGAGATTATTGACACTATATCTAGTAGTGACCCTGTATTGTTGCTGATATCTGATGTCGCACAGGCAGACAACTATAAGCAGATATTTTCTACCCTGAAACCAAAAGGCATTCTTGGTCTTGCCCATGGGTTTTTAATTGGACATCTAAAGTCCAGCAGTTTTGATTTCCCAAAGGACGTAAGTGTAATAGTTGTCTGTCTCAAGGGTATGGGTCCATTTGTGAGGCGGTTGTATGTACAGGACAAAAATTTAATTGCCCGGGTGAGGACGCAAGAGACCAATATGGAGGAGGAAAATGTGTTGATTTTTTATTTCGGGGGTGGTACTTTTGTTTTTTCCCTTTAGACAATCTGAAAAGTATAAGGGAATGTGTTGCACTTGATTGGGAAGCCTGGAAGTGATTTATTTGGTGTGTTTATGAACAGAATTTGGCGAAACTTAAATCTTTGTTGTCACTAACATAAATGCCTGCAATGGGGGAGATCTCTGAGCAGCAATTTGGTCTTCAAGTGGGAGATTGTTGGATTTGGTGAAGTCCAAATTGACAAGTTTTTCAAACAAATTGGATAAAGATGCCTTTTGTCTAAATTGACAAGTTTCTCTCACAAACTAATTTTTCCATTTATTGGAGTGGAAACCATTTTATAAATACAACTGTTGCTTGAATATTATGTAATTGTATTGAGAATTAATAAAAGAGTTTCCCCTGCGTTGAGAGTGGATATAGGCAATTGCTAAACCACTATAAAATTTGTGTCTCTTGTCTTGTTATTTAATTTTTATGTTTTTTATTTTATTTTTTTGCTCATTTTAATATTAACACTTCTACCTAATTGAATTTTCCAACATAAACCTGAAAATTTCTAAAATCTTCAAACTAATACAAAATATTTTCAAAATAATAAATACATAACCTATAAGAAAAGCTGCAATACAAACAAAACTATGTAAACTTAAAAATTTACACCATTACATTCTTACTTCAATTTATAACAAGAAGCCTATAAACTAAAATTCTAAGAAAATTTCACAAACTTATAAAAACAGTTTTTAAGTTATTAATAATATTCTTTAGAAATTATGTAAGCATGTTTTACATTATTCATGATGTTAATAGATCTTATACACAAACAATATATTGGCTGTCTTCTTTAATCTAGATCCCATACTCTTCACTAGATCTTATATATAAATAGTTGGTAGATTGACTCTCCTCTTTACAGGAGGTGCTTCCAAAGAATACCCACTGACACATTGTTTATGCCGCTAATAGATCTCATACATAAGCAATGAGTAAACTGATTACCCTCTTTCCTATATCTCATACATTAACAACAGTAGATTGACCACCCTCTTTATAGGAGGTGCTTCAGCAACGTACCTACTATTGCATTGTTTATGATGCTAATAGATCTCGATGAGTAGATTACTCCCCTCTTTGCTAGATCTCATATTCTAAATAGATTGACTCACCTCTTTTCTAAACCTCGTACTTTTTACTAAAACTCATCATAAACAATCGGTAGATCTTTACAGGAAGCGATTCCAGCATACCCACAGATAGGCTTAGCCCTAAAGGTTGACTCCCCTCTTTAGGGAGGTGATTCTAGCTACGTACTGACAGGCATAGCCTTGTTGGTTGACTCCCCTCTTTAAAGGAAGAGATTCCATCTTTCCCGAGGCGATAGCCGTAAAGCCAATTAAAGCATCTGTTTTGGTACGTGCGCAGGTACTCCAGAGCCCCAAGTTTCTCTAGTTTGAGCCAAACACACTCCAACAAACGATCGCGAAGAAAAGGTTGTACACCGCGCAGGAAGTTGAATCTCGCCAGCTTCACTGAAAACATTGCAGCCATGTAGAAAAAAGCGACATTGCCAGAGCAGCAGATGACCGTGCTTGCCCAAAACAAGACCCAAGCCAGCTTTTGACGCTTGTGGGCAAGCATGGTATACACCGCAGCCATGAAACCATAGGCCGTAAAGGCAAAGGTAGCGCAAACCAACAGGTTGGTGATAACCAGGAAGAATACCTTATCTTCCGTGGTAAGAGGCGTGCTCATCTGCCACATTAGTACCACAAATAGCGACAGAAAAAAGGCCAGGCAATCAAAAACGAGAAACAGCTTAAAGGAATCAATACCAATCAGAACTGGCATGCCTAGCATTTCCTGTGGCTCTCGTCCCTTTATTTGCGTCTTGAAACCACCCGGAATGGTGAAAACCGCCGTGAATGACATTGTCGCTAACAGCACTGCTATCACTAACTCTGTGTCGCGCCTGCCATCAAATGTTTTATTCACCATGTCAATGGCATTCTTGTACTTTAGCGCACTCACCTTTGGAGCGCTGTGCAGGAAAAGCCTTTCCTTGGAAGGGTAATTAGCAAGCAGTGCAATTATCTGGTAACTTTCGTGGTACTCTGTGTTTTCTCTTGCAATGTCCAGGGCTGTTAAGCCTGCCTCGTTAAACGCCTCCTTGTCTATGCCCGGTATGTTCAGCAACGAAACCACCATCTACAATATGCATATTCAAACTTAGGGGTAAAAGAAACATTGATAAATCAATTATTTCCCCAAAGTAAGGAATACGATGTAAAAAATACTAACTTAGAGAGTAATTTCGTTCTAGTATGTTTATATGTTCATCAATTAAAAGCTCTCCAGTCTTAACGGTCAATAGCATGTACTGGATTCTAAACTAAATTTGAACAATCAAACACAATCCAGAAATTTATAAGGAAACCCTACAGCATATATATATATATATCTAAAAGTTTCAAATCACTTAAAGAAGAGGAGAATGATAAATCACCTAATGATTCTAAATGTGGATTCAAAAAAATACAGTTAAATTCTAAAACATTTATATTATTCTTCATGTAGGAAAATTTCAGTGATCGGGATGAAAATTAACTTACATGAAAGTTTTTGGTCCTTGCTGCAATATGCAGAGGTGTATCTCCTTTTTGTGGTATTTGGGATATTTCAGCTGCCTCGTTTTCCAATGGAGGCTTCTGAAGTCCCTGGTTCACCAACTCAGATAAACCGACCGTTTTTGTTTTATTCAAGTAATCGACAATTCGCACTTGACTAAGCTGGGCACCTAAGTGTAGCACGTTCATTCCACTACTGTTTGGTTGCTTAACATGTGAAAATTCTATTGCAGTTACTGATTATTAATCTCCTATCTAATACATAGATTATTTGACTCTGAAAAATTAATTCTCAGCAAATATCGAAGAATAACACAACTGCAACTTCACCAATAAAAACTCACAAGAATAGAGAGAAAACATTCACAATAATAAACACAATATTTTTGGACAAATTGTGGTGGAAAAACCAGAAGGAAAACCAACTTGCCGATGAGGAATTATATTAAACTTGACAAATTAAGGAATACAAAACTGCTTGCCTCTTCTTGGCGAGCTCAGGCAATATCTTCTCCGGAAATTCTTCCCTCAATTTCTCCTCTGAAATTCCACAGCTGCTATCCCCAGCTATCAAGCCCTTGCTAACACTTGCAAGACTATTTGCTCTCACTGCAATTACTTGCTATCACGCAAGTCTACTTGTTGTTGTTGTCTCCAATTGCCCATTGATCCCCTTTTATATTTTCTCATTGGAAAACCAATGGCCATGATTTAATCTCAATCAATGGCTAAGATTAAATAGACTCTAAAACCCTAACTAATTGGATTCTAGAAGTCTCTAGAGATCAATTTATTTAATTACATAATTATCTAGACAACTCAGCCCTTTGGGTTTCTAGAAAATAATTAAATAATTAAATGACACTTCTAGACAATGGAGACACCTGTCCAAGCTACATAAATTAACACTCCTCTTAGCGAGGAAGGTGTTCTGCATGACACCCAACTTATCTCTGAAGAAGATGAATTTCGCCTTCCCCAATGCCTTGGTCAAAATGTCTGCTACCTGCTGATCTGTAGGTATATACTGTAGCTGAACAATCCCGCGCTGTACACAATCTCTAATGAAATGATATCTGATGTCTATATGCTTAGACCTATCATGAAACACCGGATTCTCAGTCAACTTGATGCAACTCTGATTGTCGCAGTGTATCACCGTAGTCTCAACCCTCTGACTAAACAAGGCCACCAGCAACTTCCGAAGCCATATCGCCTCACACGTCGCCATGCTAGCTGCTATGTATTCTGCCTCTGTAGAACTCAAAGCCACAGACTTCTGCTTCCTGCTATACCAAGAGACAACTCATGATCCCAAGCTAAAGCAACACCCTGAAGTGCTTTTCCTGTCTGTTGTACTGCCTGCCCAATCTGCGTCAGTATAGCCTATCAACCTGATACCATCACCTCGAGCATATTTGATTCCATACTCGATTGTACCACGCAAATACCACAACACATGCTTTGCCGCTGTCCAATGCACTCTCTTCGGCTCCACCATGAACTGACTAAGAGAGTTTACTGCAAAGGATATATCTGGCCTGGTGTTGACCAAATACATGAGAGATCCAATCAACTGCCTGTATAAGGTGGGGTCTACATCCTCCTCTCTGGATGTCTCTACCTTCTTCCAATTCGTGATCATAGGAGTAGACATGGCTCTGCAATCCTCCATCTCGAACCTCCTCAAGATTTCGATGCAGTATTTCCCTTGTCCAAGGAAAATCTCTCCATCTGTCTGCCATACCTCCATGCCTAGAAAGTAGTGCATAAGCCCCAAATCCTTCATCTCGAACTCTGCTGCAAGGTCCCTCTTGCTTTCCTCTATGAGCCCTAGTGAACCTGTTAAAAACAAGTCGTCCACATAAAGAACAAGAATGAGAACCTCACCCCCAACCACCAAGTAGTAGAGGTTAGCATCCGCTTCACTCTTCACGAAGCCCATTCCCTGCAAGTATCTATCAATGCGCTCATACC
This sequence comes from Sequoia sempervirens, assembly GCA_007258455.2. Taxonomy (NCBI): domain Eukaryota; kingdom Viridiplantae; phylum Streptophyta; class Pinopsida; order Cupressales; family Cupressaceae; genus Sequoia; species Sequoia sempervirens. The sequence continues at coordinate 86,772 of VDFB02258929.1, forward strand.
ACGCCCTGGGAGCCTGCTTGAGTCCGTACAAAGCTCTCTTCAATCTGCACACGTGGGTTTCACTGCTGTGTGCCACAAAGCCCTCTGGTTGTTCTATGTATACCTCCTCTTTCAATTCACCATTAAGAAACGCCGTCTTGACATCCATCTGATGGATCTGCCATCCCATTTGTCTTTGCAAGAGATCACGACTTCATTATAGAAGTATACAGCCTTTGGAGCAAATGTCTCCTCATAGTCAATTCCTCCTTAAGAGAACCCTTGTACAAACCTTGCCTTGTATTTCTCGTGCTACCATCACCGCAGTGCTTGATCTTACTCTCGATCGGCGTGATCCAATAACGCCTATCTGTTGGTCTAGGCACAACCTCCCACACGTGATTGCACTATTGAAGTTATACTCCTCAACCATTGCATCTTGCCACACTGCGCTTTGTCGACCTCTGATAGCTAAGAAGGCTCACTATCTACTAAGCCGACTAACTAATGCCATATAGTCATCATACCTGGCTGGTTGTCTCCGTTGTCTACTACTCATCCTAGGAGCTCCACAAACTCCTGAGTATCACTTTGTGACTGTTGGTTCTTGCTACCAACTGTAGAGGATGAAGTATCAACCTCCATATCACCCTGATGCATCTCTTGGATCTGCTGCATCTGCTGCTCCATACTCTGCGAATTCTCAGCACCTGAGCTTGTGCATGTACTAGTAACTGTACTCGAGCTTCGTTGTCCTTGATCTGGTTGAATGATCCTTGGAGCTTCCACTAGTTGCTCACTCTGATCATCTGCTGGCAAATCTCTGGACCTCCTGAATGCCTTGTCCTCCATGAACTTGACATCACGCCTAACTATAGTCCTCCTGGTCCCTGGAATAAATATCTGATATGCCTTTGAGGTTTCACTGTACCCCACAAAGTACCCCTTCTCTGCAGTTTGATCTAACTTGGAGCGATGTCGCTTTGGAATGTGACAATCGTAAACTCCAAATATCACGAAGTGGTACATCTAGCTTCTTCCACGGCAGCCTCTCGGTGTCATCTTGCCCTAATACCTTGTAACTGGAACCCTGTTTTGTGTAACCTGCTAACAATGCGCATGCCTACGCCCATAGAAGTAGCGTGGCATATCTGGTCATACAACATAGCCCGCTTCGCCCTCGATATAAATGGAGTTCTTCCCTTCGGCGAAGCCCGTTACGTTTGTGGGTTGTAAGGAGCGATCCCTCTCTCTTGATTCCTTCGCAGTGCGAACTCCTGGAACTCTTTTCCTTTGTACTGCTTCCATTATTCGTGAAGAACCACATCTTCCTCCACAGCCGAATTCTCCACCAAGAGCTTTGAACTCTTAGGCGGCGAAAACCTCATCCTTGGTCTTCAAGAGGTATATTATCCGGTCTTCTGGAGAAATCATCAATAAAGTAACAAGTACTCCCTTATCCTCGAGACTTAAGTAGACATTGTTGAATCCCACATATGTCTGAATGTACTAGATCAAGAACACCCTTGGATCTAGTGTCACTCCTTGGAAAAGTTGCTTTCGCAAACTTCCCCAACACACATCCCTTACATGCATCATCATGCTCTGTGCTCACCTCAGGAACACCTGTCACTGTCTCACGAAGCAATTTAAGTGCTCCATGATGTATATGGCCCATCCTCCTATGCCATAGCTCTCCTTGATCTCTAGAATTCCTGCTGCTCATCAGTGCCTTATGAGTATCAAACTGCAACCTGTAAAGCCGGCCGCTCCTAACTCCAATAGCTATGGGTGATTTCCAATCCTTGTGCTTAATTAACACACTTGCCCCTCTAAAGAGTACATTGTAACCTTTATCCTGAAGGACAGATATGGAAATCAAATTCATACCTAAGCCTGGCACATGAAACACATCATGAATGGGAATCCGCTTACCATTCTCCCTCTGAAATAGAACAGTCCCTTTCCCAACTGGATTGAGCTTGGACATGTTCCCCATAGAAATCTGCATTCTGATGTCCTCCTCCTTATAGCTGGAAAAGTACTCTCTAACTCCTGTCATATGAAATGACGCCCCACTATCTATATACCAAACACCCTGTGAGGTTGAGCTAGCCATACAAGCTATGAGAGCGAACTCATCCTCCATTCTACTAGAGAGCTCATCTGCACTTGCTGAAGCTGCTGTCTGCTTCTTGTCTTTCTTCCTTTGCGGGCAATCGCTGACATAGTGGCCAAACTCGTGACAGCCATAGCACTTGACTTTAGATAGGTCCTTCTTCTTCTTCTCACCTTGTGGATTTGATCCTTTACTAGACCCCTTCTTTGCTTTCCCTTTTCCTGCAAGGGCAACGTTCTCCTGTTCCGCTTCACTTTTCTGACTCTTGCTACTGGTACCACTGACAAGACTTAGTCTAAGCTCCTCCTGAGTGAAGTCACTCCAAAGTTGATCCCAACTCGGCAAGGTGTCTCGTCCATTAATAACTTGAACAAAGACATCCCACTGCTTAGTAAACCCATTTAGGGCTATCCGCACTAGCTCGTCATCACCTAGATTATCTCCAACAGCAGCCAACTCATCCCTGACAAGTCTGAGTCTGGTGAGGTAACTTGTCACGTCCTCTCCCTTGTTCATCCGAGTAGTCCTCAACTTTTCTCTGAGAATCAGCTTCCGATTAGTGGTAGCATTCTGGTACAGATTCAGAATGGCATCCCACATCTTCTTCGCTGTATCTAACTCTGCGACATGTGGAACAATATGATCCTTGACGCCATCAAGAATCATCCTCCTCGCCTTGGCATCTTCCTTCTTATATGCTAAGAGGCGTCTTTGGATCTGTAGATGCGGTACAACCGGTCACGCATATTCCTTGATCCCATTCTCTTCCGATAACAAAGAGAGTGCAGCTTTCCGGACGCGAGAATTTGAGGCTCATCGATCACGTCTCACGATCTCTTAAACTGCGGGGCCATCTCAAAGATGAAAACAAATAATAATAATTGAAGAGGTGGGGCGGGTTTTATAAACCCACTCTTTCTAGCAATGAGCTTTATGCGCCCTCGGATCAAACTCACGATACCATGTGAAAATTCTATTGCGATTCTTGGTGTGTCCTCCTATCTAATACATATGGAATTATTTGACTCACGGAAAATTAATTCTCAGCAAATATCGAAGAATAACACAACTGCAACTTCACCGATAAAAACTCACAAGAATAGAGAAGAAAACATTCACAATAATGAACACAATATTTTTGGACAAATTGTCCGTGGAAAAACCCCGAAGGGAAAACCACTTCTGCAGATGAGGAATTATATTAAACTTCAGAAATTAAGGAATACAAAAATCGCTTGCCTCTCATCGCGTAGAAAGCCCGCAATATTCTTCTCCGGAAATTCTTCCCTCAATTTCTCCTGCTGAAATTCCACAGCTGCTATCCCCAACGCTATCACTGCGCCCTTGCTAACACCGCAAGACTATTTGCTCTCACTGCAATTCTACTTGCTATCACTGCAAGTCTACTTGTTGTTGTGTTCTCCAATTGCCCATTGATCCCCTTTTATACTTTTCTCATTGGAAAACCAATGGCCATGATTTAATCTCAATCAATGGCTAAGATTAAATAGACTCTAAAAACCCTAACTAACTGGATTCTAGAAGTCTCTAGGAGAATCAATTTATTTAATTACATAATTATCTAGACAACTCAGCCCTTTTCTGGAGGTTTCTATAAAATAATTAAATAATTAAATGACACTTCTAGACAATGGAGACACCTGTCCAAGCTACATAAATTAACAAACAGCATCTGGGCAGCTCTTTATCAACTCTTTTACTGCTTCCAGATGCCCTAATTTCGCTGCCATGCAAATCGGAGTTTCTTCCTCGTCATTAATACAACCACAAAGATTGCGCTGAAACTCTATTAACTGCTTTATTATATGCACATAGTTTCTCCCAACAGCTATATGCAAAGCCGTATTGCCATGTCTGTCCTTTACATTAGTAACCGCTTCTTGACCTATTGAATCTAATCTATGTTGCACCCGATCTGTAAGATAGACATCCAAAATCATTGTCAAGTGACATTTCCCTCTATAAAATAAATACTTAGAGCAAAGAAACTAATCTTAGATAAAATATAATAATCTTCACCAATGGCTAATGGGGGGACAACACCTGAAAACCATTATAACTCTCGTGCCAAAGAAAGTATGGTAAATACATAAGAGACTATTCCCAAGATAGCATTCTATTGGTGATCTTAGCTATATACTTATATATACAGAGTAACAGATATTATTAGAAATGAATAAGCAGAAAGAAACACAATGACCTCGATCTCCTTTGTTTATTGCAACAATTAAAAGAATTGCAGCTTCATTCGCGCGGACATCGATACCTCCGCTGGGCTTTTCACCCTCAGCTGCCATGGCCTATCTACGTTAACTTTAAATATAGGACTCGCTTAATCTAAAAAGATGTCGTATCACAGGGTGAGCTTCCTGCTCTCTTTACCATGGAACGTAGAACTTTCGTCGTCTGAAGGAGCTCAACTAAGCAACAGATAAAAAACCGAGAAACTCTAGCAACTAATTCAAGAGCTATGTAAATTTTCAAAGCTTTGTGTTCCCAGAGTCTTGGGTATTTGTTGTCTTATGTATTCTGCCATGTACGCACAGGGTCTTTATAGGCAGTGGCTATCCAGCCCCAGGAATGCACTGGGGCATGGATGCATGGCATGCATGCTGTCTTCATTGATTCTCTCGCCGGCCGTATTTTACTGCAAACTCTGTCGTCCGTACCCTGTCCTCTCAACAATTCAACCATGTAAATATAATGCATTTAAAATTATTAAATATAAATATAAATTGTATATGCCTTGTGCCTTATGTTGTTTTTTTTTTTCACTTCTTTAAATTTTATTTTTAATGTTTTTTTATATTTATTAATTTTTAACATGTTTATATGTAATGTTTTTCATATTTAATTTTTTTTCATAACAGTTTTTTTTTAAGTAATTCTTTTTAATAATATTTTAGATTTTATTTTGTATATAAGAAATAAAGAAAAGATAATATAAATATTTTAATTATTTTATTGAGAATATTTTTTTAATTTAACATATTTAAATATTTATTTACATATTAAATTATTTTTACTTGTTAAATGAGTATTAAAACGATGATAGGTGCAATCTTAGGGTTGTAAACTATCACATTTATTCACATTTATTTTTGTTATTTGGAGATAGAAAATGAGAAATAAAAGCATGTGTCAAGTCCATATGAAGCATCATGCATGATAGAAGCATTCATGGGTTTGTAGTCCCTTCTCATTTATTTCCTAATTTTAAATATTTTACAATTTTATCCATGTTATTTGTTTTATTGCTATTTATTAATTTGCATGTACATTTTTTTTTCATTTTAATTTTCGTTTAATTTTAAATAGGTACAATTTTGTTTTTATTATACTATATAATACATTAGATTATCATACTATATAATACTTGGATAATACATATAGTAATTATATTATCATACATTGGATTATACATACTATAATACATATAGTAATTATATATTGCATTATATTTACATATTAATTTTTATTATATTATATAAAAATGTATTATGTATTATATCTAAACTTAATTCTTAGTTAATAACTACTATATGTATTATTCATGGATGATGCATGGATGTGATGCATCTAATAGTATAATGTTAGAATTAGTTTAAGTATGTAATGTTGAATAACCTCTTGTTGAAATAATACTCTAATAATGGGAGATAGCATATTGAATGTTATACTTAGGTTATTAGTCTTTACATGATGGGAATAACATATAATAAATACATTTAAATTTTTTAAACATAAATACTAATTTTTGAAAATATAAATGTCATCATATTTTCCATCCTTTTTAATAATTATGTTTTAAATTTCTTAAATTAATATTTTCCCTCTCAAATTTAATTATATAATATTATATATGATATGATTATAAGTTATTTATATATATATATATAATATGTATTATATAGTAATTATGTGTTGCATTATATCTACATGTTAAATTAATTTGTATTATATAAAAATGTATTAATTATTAATTATAATAATTTTATATTTATATTTAATAATTTTTACTATTAAATAGAATATATAATAAATATAATATTTTATAGAATTAAATTTGCATTATATAAATATAATACATAATAAAGACATTTTAAATATTTTAAAGATAAGTGCAACCATATTTTTCATGTTCTTTAATAATAATGTTTTGATTTTCTTGGATTATTATTTTTCCAATCAAATCTCATAAGATTTTGTAATATTCAATCACTAATATTAAGTATAATAAGAACAAAATTGTATCTATTAAAAATTAAAATGAAAAAAAATGTACATGAAAATTAATAAATAGCAATAAAACAAATTAAATGGATAAAACTGTAAAAATTTTAAAATTGGGAAATAAATGAGAAGGGACTACAACTCCATGAATGCTCCCATTGAATGCATGATGCGTCATATCATATTTTTATGCTTTTATTTCTCATTTTCTATCTCCAAATAACAAAAATAAATGTGAATAAATTTGATAGTTTACAACCCTAAATTGCATCTATCATTGTTTTAATACTCATTTAGCAATTAAAAATAATTTTATATGTAAATAAATATCTAAATATGTTGAGAGGAGAGAGTAGGGACGACAGAGTTTGCAGTAAAATACGGCCAGCGAGAGAATCAATGGAGACAGCATGCATGCCATGCATCCATGCCCCAGTGCATTCCTGGGGCTGGATAGCCACTGCCTTGCAATTATTGTACTGCCAGATAAGTTTCATATCCAATTCTGGTGTTCTTTTGCTGGCTCCCTTGAATGGAAAATTCCAACGCGGATTGGATTGATGGTTATTAGAAACGACGTATTCCACAACTTATGTTGCAGATTTTCTTTCCAAATGAAATGCTTTATGCGATCCAATTGCCTTGTGACATCAACTCACAAATTGAATTATCTTCCACAACTTTTCCACAAGTACTTAGTACTTACTCATCTTCCCTTTTACGTGGAAAATTGGAAACCATGAAATCCATGAAATAAAGATTCGATTGAAGACTGAAATCGATGTCTTTTAAGAGGCACTCGTCCATGAAACGAAGGATGAAGACGACCCGTAGATTTTTCTGACCGTTCATCTACTCACATCTAATACGGTCGGTGAGAGAATCAATGGAGACAGCATGCATGTCATGCATCCATGCCCCAGTGCATTCTGGGGCTGGATAGCCACTGCCTTGCAATTATTGTACTGCCCAGATAAGTTTCATATCCAATTCTGGTGTTCTTTCGCTGGCTCCCTTGAATGGAAAATTCCAACGCGGATTTGATTGATGGTTATTAGAAATGACGTATTCCACAACTTATGTTGCAGATTTTCTTTCCAAATGAAATGCTTTATTCGATCCAATTGCCTTGTGACATCAACTCACAAATTGAATTATCTTCCACAACTTTTCCACAAGTACTACTACTTACTCATCTTCCCTTTTACGTGGAAAATTGGAAACCATGAAATCCATGAAATAAAGATTCGATTGAAGACCGAAATCGATGTCTTTTAAGATGCACTCGTCCATGAAACGAAGGATGAAGACGACGCGTAGATTTTCCTGACCGTTCATCTACTCACATCTAATAGTGCAACTGTTATTAATTAGTAATGGCACCTTGGCCCGATATCGACTTGACACTTATGATTTGACCAGTTGTGACAGTAGACTGACACAGAGGATTCTTGCCCATCTTCCTCAATCCGCATGCACTGCAAAGAACTTTCAAGCGTCAATTACCTTGTTACGGAGATAGGAAGCCAATCCCACATCTTTAATTTGTGAAAATTTAATATTATTATAATAATGAAGTAGCGGTATTGCCTTTCTTTTATTTTTTATTTCGTTATTATCTGTTTGTTGTAATTGAAAACTTGATTTATTTGATCGTTTGGGGCATAAAATATGAATTATTTTCACATATTAATGAACAACAATGCAAGAAAAATAGAGAGCAAGCAATCCAAGTCGGAATTCGAATTCAGGGATGAATTGTTGAACATTTGTGACAGGATTTTGATCATTGCATCTATTTTAGATTTTCATATGTTTTTTTCTAGGGGATTTTGGATAGAGAGAAGGGGAGGGAAACAATCATCAAGGAAAACTAAAACAAGAAACAGAAAAAATAAATAATAAGAAAACAATACATGGATTATTAAATTTTGGACTAACATTCAAAAGGAAGTAAATATTTTTAAATGAATACTATTTTGAAATAAATGAAATGAAATATTATTTTTAAACTATTTTATTTCTTGGAATGTGTGTTTTTCTCATGAATGTTATTTTTCTGAGTTTTACTATTTTAAAAATTGATTATTTTATGTGTGAGAATATGTGTATATTAAGAATTGATGTTGTATTGTTAAAATCTTACCTCATCTATCTGTATTTCTATAGCAACTAATTATTATACTTGCAACACAATATATTTTTAAGCTGCAAATAAAAATCCCTTTTTTCTAAACGGAGTTTCTAGGCCTCTACCAAGGTTGTGTGGATTACTAGAAAAAACCTCGCATCTTGATGCAAGGACTTCTAGAGGTCATAAATTTTGATCAGAGAGTTCAATTGAGCTAAAATTTCACGTGATGGAATGTCTCAAAGAGTTAAGTCCAACTTCAATCAAAATTGCAGATTTCAACACTTTTTGGGGGAAATTTTTCACCATTTAAGGCCTCAAATTAAAGTTTGATTTTTTTCAATAGTTTTCAAATTTGGAGTTTTTAATTTTTTCAACTTTTTTAATGCAATTCAATGTTTTTATTTCATCATTAGTAGTACTTTAATTAGATTCAATTAATTGGAAATTTTCATAGCCAAATAAGTATTCAATAGTACTAAAAATGGGTAGATTTTTATGAGGGATTTTTGTTTTTTTTTTTAGAAGATAAAATGAAGATGGAATAAAATCTATTATCTAATTGAATGATTATTTTATCAAATAATAAAATGAGTATTATAATTTGAATACTTCACGACATCACTTCTCCACTTTCTAGCTCTAGGTTGTTATATTTTGGGTACCTATAGTAGGGGTAGGTGCCATAAACATGCTATTAGAGCATAGCACAACTCTAGGAAGGAATATAGTTACATTTTGTTGGGTTTGGAATAAAACCTACAAGCAGTGATTGTGTCCTCGTAGCAACATATATTATATTCAAAAGCATTGTAATAAGAAAAAGAAAGAAGAGGAAAAGTAAGAAGGATGGTAGAAGTTGCACTAGTTGCACTTGTATGATGGACATATAAGGTAGTGGAGGCCATAAGTGGTGTGCAAGAAAGGATAAATGTAATAGAAGGTTGTATGTGAAAAGGTAGGGAGCATGAAAATATTGACATTCAAAATGAAGAAATAGTAGATATGGTAGGACAAGAATGTTGAAATATAGATATAGATATTGATAACAGTAAAAGATAGCTAATAATGGCTATTGTAAAGAAAATTTTATTTTTTAATCTTTTTTGGTTTTCGCCTTCTACCTTTATAGCTTAGGAAGAAGTCTATGCTTAATAAAGAGAAGACTAATCTGAAAGGCACACAATACACCACATGGTGGTTGCATGGCTTTTGCATATCACTTTCCTTTCAGGCATGACCCAAGACACATGTCCTCATGGCGGTGATTTTCTTCAAAGCCATTCTCATAAATTTGAAATTGCTTGCCTACTCAACATGAAATCTATTTGTTTGAGCAATTTGTATTTTTGCAAAATGATCTCTTTGGGTGGAGTTTTTCAAAATGCGGTGGGTGTCTTATCTTCAGGGTGGAACCTTCAAGTCACTACCATCAATCCATATGATTGATTAATTATATTTTTTTCCAGGCTGTGATAGAATCCAATTGTTTTTTTATAGCAATCTTTGCTAAATATCTAAACTCATCAATAAAGCAGCTAGGACTTAATGAGAAAAGATTGTTGCGATCTAATCAAGATCTAAGATGGGATCGTGGGCTATCAAATGCAAGTACCTTGTAGTTTCTACTTCTGGAATGTTGGTGGGGATGTTTTCTTCTTCAAGATATAAATAGGGGTTGGCAGCATAAGTAAGAGAGTTCTTTCGTTGGAGGTTAGAAGAAAAAGTTACTTCAAAAACCTTTTTGAAGTAGACAGATCTAGTAGGGAGTTTTTATGTTTTCAGAAGTAGAAAGTTTTATAGAGTACTACTATTCTTTGGCATGTTATATTTTAACTAAAAAAATGATCAGATTGACATGCAACCTTTGTTTTTCAATTCACTTGATATTGAAGTTTGATCTATTTAGAATAAATCTTTAAAATTGTGCATGTTATGGCCTTTTCTAAATTCCTTCTTTATGTTTTCATTCATATTGAAAACATTGTGCTAAGCTTATTTTGATACTCTAGGTAGCTAATTTCCATGTTGTAAGCTTCTATTTTGAATAATATCTTTTAGAAATCAGATTATGACCTATTGAACTTTTCCATTTTTTGTAAAAGTTGTTTTTCATATTATGTCATAAAGGGAGAGAGGGTTTCTATAATTTTCTAGATATTTATGTTAATTTGAGTATTTTCCTATGCCTGATCAGACCTTAATGGGTGCTTCCTATGGGGAGATTTGAAAGACTACACTCTGCTCTTACTAAGCCTTTGTTGCTCATTCTCTTCCCAACAATGAAGGGTATGTGGCATTCCATGTCTATTATATCATTCATGGGAAATAAGTTGAGGTTTGAAATGTTGTAAAAGCTTTAGCACAGTGCCATTTTGATGTTTTATTTTAATTTCCTTCTACCCTTTCCCCCCCAACACAAAGAAGAGCCGAATTTATATAAAAATCCTAGAGGTTATTCAATGAGGTAAAAATTGGTCCTCCACTCACTGAATCTCCCATAATATTTTTGGAGAGGAGTAAGCTTTGATGATCAATAGTTCCTTTTTTGGCATGCCTGGTGGGACCAAAGTTTTTTTGAACATTTTATTAGAAGTCAAAAATATTTCTAAAATTAGACCAAGTAAAAAGAGGCTAGAAACTTCATGCCTAAAATTCAAACAAGAGCATCCCCAAGAGGCCATTTCTAGTACTCCCATTTACTTACCTTGGTATCAAGGAGGAGAAGGCTTATAGGTTTTGTATCACCTGTAAGGAGTAACAGGGAAAGAAGAGTTAGCCCAAGATCTAGAGCTTTATCTACTCCATTAGGAGGCTGAACTTTTCAAATAAGAATACTAGTATACCCTATTCATAGGAATTTTTTTTTAATGGCTCATATAGTTTCCCCCACTCCTAGAAATTTTATAACTTGAGATAGTGGTAGTTCACTACATCCTTAGACATATGGCCTGACATACTTGCTAATGCCCTCAAAGCCATCCCAAAGTTTTCTGGGGGATTTCAAAAGCCCCTTCGAACATCTCCAAGATATAGAAAAGGTATGTAGAGTACATAACATTTCAGAAGAAAATATTGCTCTTAGGTTATTGGCCGCATCTTTCAAGGGAAAAGCCTAGTATTGGTATAGGTCTCTGGCTTTCGGTTCTTTCCACTCTTGGGATCAACTTGGAGAGAGGTTGTTCGAGTGTTTCTCAAAAAAGTGAGATCGATACTCTCTGCTACATCAATTAATCACAATCGAAAGGGCCCCACAAGAGGCCATGATCAACTTTAACACTAGGTTCCACAAAACCTAGCAAAGGATTCCTATCAACATTAGGCCTTCTTTTGTGATGGTGTTTATGTTTTACCAAAAAGCTTTCAATTCAGACAACATGGTCATGATGACTTCTATGGGAGGATATATTCTTCCCAACACATGTGATCTAGCTATGCATGTAGAGAACAGTTTGATTAAGGCTAGGAAGCTTCCACCATGCTCGTTGATGCCTATGTTCAAAGAAATCTCTAATGGCCCCTGGGAAGAAATCACTCTAATCACCTTCACTCCACAAGCAACCACATCAGCTATACAACCATACATGTATGTACATATATCTTACTACACAACCAAAAATGTTGGGCTCCTCTTCACTAGTAGCAAACACCAATGATATGAAGAGTCCCATGTGGTCCTTCACTAATGAGCTAGTCCTCATCCGATGACAAAAACCATCACCCCCAAAGAAAACCACATAGACCTATCAAGGAGGAAGGCCATTTTATCAATAAAATACATACTAGGTAGCCTCAATAAGAGGAGGTTAGCAACTAGCATCCACAAACCTGATAGTCCTAGTTACCATGCCACTTCAAACTATCAAGAGCAGTCCAACCAAAGATTTAGTCCCAAGCCAAAATTACATGGTGGAGGATGATAATGCAAGGTGCTTTCGATGTAATGATAGTCATATGCACTAGAACTGCTCGAGGGGAAATATGCAATAGAAAATAGCGAAGTAGAGAAGACAGGGCATGTTTTCAAACCTGAAAGAATATCAATCTCCCAAAATGGAGAACACCCACTTTAGAGCACAGACACAAGGAATTTCTTTAGAACAAGAGTTGGATATTACACTAGACCAAGCTCTTTTCTTATGGATGGAGGAAGAGGACATAGTATTTAAAAATGATGCTTCAATGCCTAGTGCTCCACAAGTACAGTCAAACTATAACATGAGGTCTAAAAGAAGGCTTAGTGGAGAATACGTGCAACAAACTTTGTAGCATCCATAATTATGTCAACCATAGCTGCAAAAAAATAAAGCTCTGTAAGGTATCACTCGACCTACTCTATAGTCATAAGCTCCACCATTTCTAGAAAAGGATATGGACAAAGTGATGAGTCCACTCACATTAGATAGGCTCCTCTTGAAGATGAGAGATACCACCATTCAAACCCAAGACCCAACCAGTCAGAATGCTCAACATGATCAAACAATTAAAGAAGGCACCCTCCAATGGAACCCTGTGGGATATAATATCCATTCCTGAATAGAAGAAATTACTCTAGGAACCATTAAAGAAGGAAGAAAAAATGCCACAGACAAATGTGATTCATCCACATGATCAAGTTAAAGACAAAAGGCTTGCATCGCAACTCCAACCTTCAAGAGTCACATCTTATGTGAACGTCACAAACAATGCAAAGGAGAAAAAGGTAAGAAATGCAAAGCCCATGCCTTTCTTTTTAACACTTATTGTGCAAGATAAGATTTTACATAATAACATGATTGATTTTGGTGCTAGTACTATGATCATGACTTAACAAGTGGTTGATGCCCTAAATGCAAGTATGAGCCTCTTGAGGAAGGAATCATACAATTATATGGTAAGAAAGTTCTAACCATCAACCAAATCAAGGATCTATCTTTGGCCCTCTTCTCATGTCCAAGTCAAAGAGTCATGCAAGAAGTACTTGTGATAGACATCCCTCTAGTATTCAGGATGTGCCTTTCAAGGGACTTTACAACAAAGCTTGGCATATATTTAGTTCTCAATTGGTCTCACTTGATATTGCAAACCAAGCATGGGGAAAAAATGAAGATCCTTCCTTAATCCTTGCACCAGAACACATAACAGATAATGCGCTCCTATGTTTTTAAGTAGCACATACCTCCTTCTCACAAAGGGAGAGGTATTGTGTAGAAGTGTTAGTAGACAAGGAAGACATGAGTGATCAGACCTCTGAAGAAGGAGTCCTCCTCAACCAATTTATTAACTCTGACCCATCTAGAAACTTTCATGCTACCAGACCAAATCTTCCCAAAATTGGTTAAAGAATAGGAAGAGCATAATGGTCCAGGTGAAAACAGTCTATGGACATTATATTTTGATGGAAAAAATTCAAAGCTGATTCTGGAGCAGGTGTCTAACTAGTATCTCTGACAGGGTCAAAGACCCTAAATCATTTTTCATTTTTAGTTTCCATACTCAAATAATGATGCATACTATGAAGCCTTGGTCCATGTTATATTGCTCATGGAACAAATGTATGTAAAGAGAATACAAGCATTCAGAGATTCAAGGCTGGTTGTAAGTTAAGTTCATGGGTAGGTGGTTGCTAAAAATATAAGAATGAAATCATATAGGTCCACAGAATATAGGATTTGATTAAGAGTTTTGAGGGTTTTAACATTTAGGTTATCCCATGTTCCCAAAATGATGTTTCTGATTGTATGGCTTTGATTGATTCATAGTTTGAGCCAAATTCTGATTTAGCGGGGAAGCAAAATGCAGTGTAGATCATCATCGAACTGCCAATTCCAAAAAAGATAAAAATTGGAAAGTATTTGAGGATGATGTTCAAATCGTCACTTTTTACAAAAAAATAGGAAAAGCTCTTGACCATTCACAGTCTCAAGAAGAACTAGGCTCTGAAGGGAAAGTGATACATTAAAGGAAAATAAGCTCCCTCGAGGTAATCTTTCTTGAAAAAAATTTCAACTGTGAGGATGCGAGAAATAGAAAATAAAGGTTCACTATTGATGAGAAGGACTATGAAGATCTCCATGTCAAAAACAACAAAAAATTAAAGGTCAGAAGGGATTTTCCACAAAAGGACAAAGACATTAAAAGGGTTATATTCTAGATATGATGGTGTCATAGCTTGGACCTATGATGATATGATCTCAAAGGATACAATCCTAACATAATTGAGCATACTATTGACTTAGTTGAAGGCTCGAAGCTTATTTGAAAAAAGAAAAAACTAGTCAATCCAAAGGTTGAAACATTGATGGCACAAGACCTCACCCAATTAATCAAATCAATGATCATATACTTGATTAAGCATTCTATCTAGTTGTCTAATCTTGTGCAAATTCAAAAAAGAAATGGTGATATTTGGCTCTTTGTGGATTTCAAGGATTTAAATAAAGCTTCACTAAAAGACCACTACTCTTTGCCATCAATGGAGCAAATTCTACAAACTATGGCTAGATCAAAATGTTCTCATTGCTCAATGGTTTTTGGGGTTATAACTAGGTATATGTCAAAGAATGAGATCAACATAAAACAACGTTCACTACTAAGTGGGGAATGTTTGCATACTCAAAAATTTCCTTTAGACTCTCCAATGTTGGTGTGACCTTTCAATGAGAAATGGATGTCACTTCCAAAGGTTTAATTAATTCGATTATTCTAATATATCTAGATGACCTAATGGTCTTTTTGAAATCAAAGGATGATCGCTTTAATCATCTGGAAAAGGTTTTCCAAAATTGTCAGCAGTTCAGGATTTCCTAAAATCCTAGAAAATGTGTTTTTAGAGTGCCTCAAGACAAGATACTCGATTTTGTGGTATCAAAGGAAGGAATACCGATTGATCTTGAAAGGGTGAAATCCATAATGGAGCTACCTCTACTAGTCAACCAGAAGGGGTTCCAGTCTTTTTTTGGGAAGATTAATTTTTTTAGTCAGTTCATTTCATACTTCGCAGGCATCACGAGACATATCACGTTGATGCTAAAATAGAATCTAATGTTCAAATTGACCCCTAAAGAAAAGAAAAATTTTGAGTGAATAGAGGCAGCAATCTCTATGGCCTCGGTGTTGGGTATGTGCAAGATCATCATGGAAAAAATAGGCCCTTAACTGGTGAAAAATTTAGAAAAATCAGAGTTAGGAAAATTGACATAAAATTTTGAATAAGTTATCTATATTAATTCAAAAATATGTAAGAATAGAATCTATAGCAAATTCAACGTACTTTCTAAGCAACTATGTTTTTTTTTTTTAAAATCTATTTCATGAAAAATTGAAATTTCAATGCACTAGCACTTAAATTTCAGGGAAAAAATAAGGTGTCTGTTTGACCACCCTAACCACAATAAAATGATAATATCTTTTTTATAAGATTTTAGATATAAGTAGAGGACTTATGTCCCAATGTGACATGCATATTTTTTTGTAATTTTTTTCCAAGTAAATAATTAATTATGAATTTTTTATTAGAACTTTTAAAAAATATAAAAACTCATATGTTTGACCACCTTAACTTGGTAAAAATTTATGAAATTCATTTATTTTTTAATCCTATATTATGCAAAGCATAGAATGTGACACATGTTTTATATTAAAAAATGTGATATCGTTTGAAAGCTATAGATATTTTTCATTTAGCCTATCAATCAGGACTTTAGTCATAATTCAAATAGAAAATGAATAATAATTATTTATTAAATTCAAAGTAAAGTATAATTTATATTGGTGAAAAGCTGAGAATCTCCTTTAAAAACCCTTTTCATTTCATTAATTTTGGGTAAAAAAAAAGTTATCAACCACATACCCTACACATACCCATCATATTGCCACTTTTTGGCCCATCATGATCCTACACATACCCTATTAGCTAACCTAGAATTCTCCAAGGATACCTTGCTCTATTTCTACAACAACCAACATAGCATAGCTTCAGTGGTCACTCAAAAGGATGAAGATAATGGTAGAGAGCATCCTATCACATTCCATTCTAGGACTTTCAAGGGATATGAGGCCAGATACAACTTTGTTGAGAAATAGGCCTTTTCTATTGTTAACCTAAGGAAATTCTAACACTTGGTATCAGCCAATAGAATCACCATTCTCGTTGCCCATCTTAGTGTTTGAAAGTATATCACTGAGGGCGAAATAACTAAAAAAGAGGGCCAACTAGATCACCAAGATCCTAAAATACGATGTAGATATTACACCAACCAAGTTGGTTCAGGGAAGAGGTCTATGCAAATACATTGAACAAGAGTTAAGCTCTTTTGAGAAGGAAGAGATCGATCAAGCTTACACAAACTAGTTCAAGTCTCATGAGTCATGGGTGGTTGATCAAACATAATATATGCAAAAGGGCAATACCCGATCAACATTCTGCATCACAAAAGGTGATACTACCAACTACAAGGCACTAGGTATGTAGTAATTAAGGGTATTTTATCGAAAAGGAATTATGATGGTGTCCTAAATCGATGATTAGATAAGCCATAGGTGGAAAGAGTTTTAAATGAATTTCATAGCAGTCTTGATGGTGGACATTTCTCTACCAAGACTACTACTTTGAAGATAATGTAGGTAGGATATTGTTGGCCTTTTGTGTTCTCTAAGGTGCACCATCTAGTGTGAAGGTGGGCCCAATGCCAATATTTTGTTGGCAAGCAAAAGAATTCCACCATGCCCCTAACCCTAATTTTAACTAAAGAACCCTTTTCCCAATGGGGTCTGGATTTTGTCAAAATGATAAACCCTATTTCTAGCATAGGCCATAAGTGGATACTTACAACAACTGACTATTTCACAAGATGGATGAAGGCCATTGCTCTAAAAATTGCTACAAAAATTGAAAGTTTCAATTTTCTTCAGGAGCTAGTAGCAAGGTTTGGTTCACAAAAAAACATCATATCAAATAACACATAAGATTTTGTGGGTTATGGGATGTCATATTTCACTCTCAAACATGGGGTCTACCTCAAAACTTCATCAATTTACTACTCGCAATGAAATGGGCTAGTAGAATTGACCATAAAAAACCTAATTAGGTTAATCAAGTGGATCAGGTTAGAAAGACAAAGGGAGTTGCACAAGCACTTGTGAGTGGCTCTATGGGCTGATAGAATTATGCACAAACAAATATTGAAGGCCTCTCCTTATGAGCTAGTATATGGAAAGGAGGTGGTTTTACCTTTTTCTATGGAGATTTTGGCATTACAACTGTTATAGGCTTTGGAAGTTGAAGAAAGTAACATAATGGAAGTAAGTTTGGCATAACGCTTGAACCTTTGAGAAAAAAAGGAAAAATCCTATGAAGCCATGATTAGTTGCCAGAAAATAGTTAAATGATGGTTTGACAAAAAGGCCTCTGACCTAGATTTCTAGGAAGGGAGCCTAATGCTAAAGTACTGTTAGCTCTCAAAAACACAGGCGAAATGCCTCAAGAGGCTTCCAATCTCTTGATATGTTTCAGGGTAACATACAAGGTCAAGAGAACTCAACCTTCTACTCTTTAGGTGCTGCCAGACCTAGGTGGGTGTACCTTTCTAAATGAAGGAGGCTTGACTTATGATTATCTTTCTTGCACAATGATTTGTCCACAATGGCAGATGGAAGTGAACAAATGAAACCAAACTTGATAGCAATAGAAAAATCAATCTTCTGATCTAAATCCTAAAATACTCAATTAACATATATAAAAAAACTAAATGAATGAATCTTAATGGTGAAATTGAAGAGACCAGTGCCTTGTTGGGTATGCAAAGTCAAATGAAACAGAAGTGGGCAACTTATTATGGCAGAAACTCAAATTGTTGGCATATGATCTATTTATAACTTGTATAAACATGCAAGATTATGACTACTAAGCTCTACTTTAATAATCCAAATGAATCTTCCTAATTACTGTGATCAACCAAAAGGATTTAATCTCTTATTGAGAGAACTAGTTAATTAAGCACATAGATACAAGTGTGCACTGATAAAATGAAAGTAAACTTGTTACATCAATTTAAATAACCAGAAAGAATCAATCATGGAGACAACTTAGCAATACTTTTCAATAACTCAATAGACAATTGACACCAGAAATAACCTGCCACATCAACTGACTTTCATTGAAATTTCCATTTGAAAACATGCAACATAGCCTTTGTTCTGAGGAATTTATTCTATTGTATCGATCTCTACCTACTATATTTATTCTAAAATCTCATCTGATATTACACTTGGGAGTGCATATTTATACACTAGCATCAGGAATCACATTGCTTCGAGCTTACATGTCGGCCAAAACCCACATTGGCCAACCATTACAATTAGGCACTTTCATGTTGGCCACAGAAGAAAATTACATGTTGGCCATAGTATTTGAACTCTATTAATCACTCACTAAGACAAGTAAGCAAGTATGTTGAAGGAAATTATATTGTGAGTCACTCCTTTGTCCTACTCGCCTTCGCTGTAACATTCCACTATCAGAGAGATATTATATCGATCACATTGTGTTTCCCCGAAAGCCTGTAATGTTTTCCCAGTTGCCAAGACATAAGAAGTTTCTCACCAAATGCACTTTTTGTTTGATTCACTGTCGCTGTAACTTAATGGTATTGGAGAGACATCATATAGATCATTTATGTTTCCTCGAGATGTTCCTTCATCCATCCTGAATCGCTAAGACAAGAGAAAACTCATGCCGAGAAGCAACTCCCATTCACTTCCACCAAGACATTTCAAAATCAGGGAGAGGTCCTAGAGAGTCCACTAAGTCATATCGAAACATCCTGAGCACATTTAGGTCACCAAGAGAAAGAAAATATCACATTGATAGAGACCTTATGCCCTTTTATTGGTGAGACCCAGTGAAGTCACCATGACATTTCACCAAAGCTAGTAACTCATACCAATATATCAATTCATCCACCACCGGTTGATGAGACAATAGAATATCGTTATAACCTCTCACTGAAAACAACCTAGTTGGCCAAAATGAACATTAGAGCACAAGTCAGTAAGACAAGAAAGACTTCACAAAGACACAATGCCAAAAACTATGACTCTGGCCAAAAGAGATCCGCATGAACAAATCAGTAAGACATATCAAAGTCATTATAACATTACACCGATGCAAAGACTGACACCGATAGGCATCTTCTTTCACCGGTCAGTAAGATAAAACAATCACACTATGACATTATATTGACACCCAAACTCATGTCGGTATACACATCCTCCTGTCGCTGAAACCACATGAAAGTCATGCCAATAACTGCCAGTAGATGAAATCCAATTGCCATGACATTAGAAATGTCTTTCCAATAGGAAACATAGATTTTTGCAAAAAAAATGAATCAGGGAGACCTAGAAATTGTCATTCCAATACAGACCATGATATGAAATATGCAAGACCTGATCGATTCAATGAGACAAAAATGGATAAAATGTGAGTAGAATGATATGAAAAAAAACCCATGTGATTAAGATGAGGACTATATGGAAACCTAGGGTTATGCAAAACATGTGAAAATATTCAGAAATTTACAGTCCCAACAAGTACGATGAGTGCACTGCAAAACTAGGGCAACATGCAAAATTTGAAGCCCTATTTCACATGTGCAAAGAAAAGAAATCATATGAGCTAGATACCATGGATGGTACCATTTTTGATATACTAATAAATAGTATTCATCTGAATTTAAAGCCTCTAGGACATTGCTAGGCAGTAAAATGGCACTTCATTAGGTTCTTGTTCTTCTTTGGTAGGGTGGAAAAGGGGGTCAACACACAACATGCATAGGATTGGAACACCAAGGACCTAAATTCTCCTTCCCATGGTTACCAAAAATTCAAAATGCTTTTTCTAGTCGAGCCCAAAAATGCGCTCCATGTTGAACTCCCACAAAAGGAAGGAAGCTGCAAGACAAGACAACGAGCGATGCCTCTTGAGGTCCATGGTTCAAAAATTAGTAACGAGAGGTAGCCAGACCACATCTTCCCTATAGTTGATGTGCCTGTAGAGGTCCATGGAATTTGGAACACCACTACCAGGGATGGCCACTTGCATGATTTCATTGAGTTGATCCAAATACAGAGAGTCAAATATGGCATGGCATAACAAAATTATCCAAAGCTTGGATATATCCAAGTTGAGAAGAGAGGCCACAAAGTGAGAGATGACATTGGAGTTACAATGTGGCTAGTTCTTGTCCTTCACATAGTCCTTGCCTAGTACCCACTTGAGTTCCACCATAGTAAGGTGATCATTCTTCCTCACCAGACATTTATTTTGGTTGCAAGTAATTTTTCCCATGAAGGAGTATTGTGGTCTTCATGGTATGAGCCAAATGAGAGTGCCTAGGCTAGATGACATGATAGCAAATAGGCTAAAGCTAGTTGAATGAGATACAAGGGAATCTTACTAACTAAAAGAGATTTGAAAGTGAATATTTGACTAAGGTGGCATAGCTATTTATACAAAAGGGTGTGTCAGTGAGCTCAACGAACAAATCCATCACCCAAAGGATGGAAACAAAAAAATATCAAAGCAACCAAAGGGTGAGAGGCAAATCATACAAAAAAACTATCACCAAGCCTTGAAAAATAAATTTGGGCATTGGGAGTAAATGCTCATGTATGCTAATCACCGCCATGTGTCCATTGTCATTATCGACACTAGCTTGCTTGTTTATGTGAAAAGAAATTGATTAATGTGCTAAGTCCTAACAAATTAAATATACACACCCTTTTGGAGTACTTTACACCACTTAAGCATGCTTCCCATGGCTAAGAGAACGCTTTCCAAAAATATAAAGCTTATTTGTGAAAACAGTGGCAAGGAGAATGCACTGATTACATTCTCACAATGTATTTGGCATTCTCGAGGGATAAAGATCCTATGTCCACACATATTGCCTTAGTGGCAGAATTGAGTAAGCCAAATGTAATAACAGTTCCTTAATGCATGCACGTGCAAGAAGAATTGAATGCACCCAAAAGCAATTTTTGTTGAGGGACACAACACAAGTAACCATTTATCTAAGGAAGTTTGCTAAAAAAATTTAGAACAACAATGGAAAAAACATCGACATCAGATAGAAAGGTTGGATCATTGTCTAAAAGACCAAACTATGTTGATATTTTTGGCATAGAGTCATTTGAAAATGCAGCAATGCCAAAAGAACTGTGTTTTTCCCATACCAAACTGATATAGGTAGGTGACCATGTTAAGAAAGAGGCCATGCTAGATTTTGCAGACAATATTTTTGACCCAAAGGTGGTAGTGAACCCTAAAAGCCTTAGAGAAGGGGAATTTCAAAGAATGATTAAACATGGGGCAGCTGACAATTTTGTATCACATCTCTGGAATTGTGGCTTGACACAATTCATGTTTCCTATTGTACACCAATGCCCAGAGCTGATAGATCCATGTGCCATGATGTTTGACAAGGAAATGGGAGTTATAGTCGATGGCAGAATAAGGGTTACAATTGATGCAAAAACCATCCAAGGCATTTTATGTATCCCTACAAATTGTGCATTGAGAGCTTCGACCAAGAAGCAATGGAAGATTTTTGAAACACTAGAAATAAACAATTGGATTTTTATGAAGATGAAACTAAAGAGAAGCTGGAAGGAGGTCAACTCCCCTTTTGTATACCACATAGGAAATTTAAGACAAATCTTTAGGATTTTTTTGCAATGTTGGCCTATATCTATGGCTATGATGATGATAAAAGTGTTCATCCTTGTTAGATGGGCATGGCCTTTATGTTCAAGAGGGAAAAGGGCCAGAAGTATTATGATTTCATAGAAATAATAACTAAAAAGATGCTTGAATAGTTGATGAATTATGGCACTGAATGCAAGTTCAAGTACTCTTTTTTTCTGGTGCATTTGATTTTACACCAAAAATATGAGTTCCTCGTAAGGTATTTTCCATTATTTAACTTTGATGTAAAAGGGTCATGCCAGCCAATTTTGGTCTCGACCCATTGCTTTCAAATACATGGGATTATTACAAGTTTGTGGATTATTTTATGAGGCCAATACTCGTAGACTTTTCCCCATGCCCTATAGGGAATTTCTCTCCTGAAGTATTGCAATGGATAAAAAACTTGCAAAGCACATTGGATATTTTTTGGGAGCTGAGCTCACATTCAACAAATTTCATGGTTTCGTTGAGGAGCCTTTTAGGATCCCTTAATTTTTAACATATATAGGGTTTCTACTTTGGAGGCATGAAATTAGGTAGCTATTTCTGACAACACTTATGGCTATAGAAGGCACAAGACATGGCTTTACCCAACTCCCCTTGCCATTCCTAGCATTTAGATAACATTGATAAAAAAGGAAGGCACATGAGGTGCTTACAAACAAATTAGTGCACTTGGGCCTAGTTCTCATTTTTGATGCATAGAGCTAAAACCTAATAAAGCACCTCCCAACTGTGAAGCATCGAAATTGAGAGTATTTTGAATCAAGAAAGAACCCAACCCAAGAAAGGTCAGATTTGTACATCGACATAGCCTTCATACAATTTGACCAGCCACCATGGCATGACTTTTATGCCAAGACAATAGAGTACCAGCCAATCCTTCTGATGGGAAAGTCTCTAAGTGAACAATTGAAGCGTTTGGGTATGTGCAAGATCATCATTGAAAAAATAGGCCCTTAAGTGGTGAAAATTTTAAAAAATTAGAGTTAAGCAACTTGACCTAAAAATTTGAATAAGTTATCTATATTACTTGAAAAATATGTAAGAATAGAATCTCTAGCAAATTGAATGTACTTTCTAAACTACTAGGTTTATTTTTTAAAAAAATTATTTGGTGAAAATTTGAAATTTCAATGTAGTAGTAATTAAATTTCAGGGAAAAATAAGAAGTAGGTGTATGTCTAACCACCTTAACCATAATAAAATGATAATACTTTTTTTATAAGATTTTAGAAATAAGTAGAGGACTCATGACCCAATGTGATGCGTATTTTTTTGTAATTTTTTCCTGAGTAAATAATTAATTATGATTTTTTTAAGACAACTTTTAAAAAATATAAAAAACTTGTATGTTTGACCACCTTAACTTGGTTAAAACTGCATGAAATTCAATTCTTTTTTTTTTAATCATATAGTATGTGAAGCATAGAATGTGACACATGTTTTTGATTCAAAAAATGTGATATCGTTTGAAAGCTATAGATATTTGTCAATTAGCCTATCAATTAGGACTTAGTCATAATTCAAATAGAAAATGAATAATAATTATTTATTAAATTCAAAGTAAAGCATAATTTATATTGGTAAAAGTTGAGAATCTCCTTTAAAAATCCTTTTCATTTCATCAATTTTGGATAAAAGAAAATTTGTTAGCCATATACCCATCATATCGCCACTTTTTGGCACATCATGATCCTGCACATACCCACCTAGGATGGTCAGAGAGAAGGAAATATTTTTGGAGGTTCTAAGAGGAAATGAGGAGCCTTAATGCAAAGTATGGGGATTTCTAGCCACATGATGAAAAGTTTGAAGAAATTTATGATAAAGTGGTTGACAGTAAGGATAGGACCGATCAATAGATTGAATAGGGAGAGCTTCCACTCTACTCTTCCCAACCTTAGGAGCCCGAAAAATGAAAGGGATTGAAATGGAAGGACTCATAGGTCACATCCTCTAGCAATACTTGAGGAAAGGGAAAGAGGACCTAAAGGTCCCCAAAGAGGTCTATTGTGGCTACAGAAGGATAAGTTTTGGTGGGATTAGCCGCCAAGGGATCTTAATCTTCTGGTTTCACTCATACAAAGAGGATACAAGTTTGGGACCTAGGTGGACCTAGTACACCAACTAGGGGAGAGGAATAAGTGGGGTTTGCTCCACTAAGATATTTAGCTTCAATGGCCCAGGCAAGTTTTTCTCCCGCTCTTCTTTCTGCCTCTACATCTTTGGTCATTCCTCCACTCCAGTCTATGGAAAAGAGTCCTCCATCCATAGATTCTGATCTTTTTTGTTCTCAATGAACTATTAGGGTAAGAGATGGAAGATATCTAACAATTAAATGCAGATTTAATTAATAAACAGAGAAACTAAAACACACACAAAATAAATCATAACACAGAAAATTTGATGTGGTTCACCCAATTTGGGCTACATCCACCAAACCGCAGCCATCCAATACTTTTATTATCCAGTAAAAACCCTATTACAATCTTACAAATAATCACATTTTTCATCATGCTGTAATACCTAATTGAACCCATTTTTAACAAGCTTAGAAGCTTCTAGATTTAGGGTTCTACAAAATCACCACATACCAACAATCTCCCACTTGGAGACTGATCATGCTCCACACCATCACAATCTCCCACTTGGAGACTGATCTTGGAAAACACTGCTGCAATTATAGCTCCCATTGGAAATAAGTACCTTGGACCCTGCTGCTCTATTATTTTTGAACTCAACCTTGAAGGACAACTAAAGCTGAAGAGGAACTCAACTTCTCCCTTGTCACTACCTTCGTAAAAATATCTGCTGGATTGACATCTATATGTATTTTGCATAGTTTGACCTCTCCATTCTCCAACACCGACTGAATGAAATGATATCTCAATTGTATGCGTTTTGTTTTAGAATGCAAGGCAAAATTCATTGCAAGATGTATAACACTCTGGCTATCTGTAAACAAGTAATTTCTAGCCTATTGTTTTCCCAACTCATCCATGAAAAGTTGTAGCCATATCATCTCCTTTGCCGCCTCTATTGTAGCAACATACTTTGCCTCTATGGTGGATAAAGTAACCACCTTTTGTAATTGAGAAATCCAACTTACTACTATTCCACCAATTGTAAAAACATAACCTGTGGTACTTCGCCTGGTATCTATATCCCCTGCCAAATCTGAGTCAACATATCCTTTTAAATCAGTATTAGAGCCCCCAAAACATAAACATTTATTGGATGTACCTCTCAAATACCTGAGAATCCATCTTACCGAATTCCAATGGTCAAGTCCAGGATGACTTAGATACCTACTAACAACTCCTACGACATGTGCAATATTTGGTCGAGTACATACCATGGCGTACATTAAACTACCTATAGCTGAAGCATATGGTACTTTGGACATTTTTTCTTCCTCCTCTTATGTCTTTAGACACATATCCTTAGTCAATTTAATATGACTAGGCAAAGGTGTGCTAACATCTTTTGCATTCTCCATATGAAATCTCTACAACACCTTTTCAACATAATTAGCCTGGGATAAAGACAATTTTCTATTTTTCCTATCTCTACAAATTTTCATACCAAGGATTTGCTTTTGTAAGAATTGGCTATGAAGGTAGCCACCCAAGATCTAGAGGCCTAATAGAAAGCACAAGCATAAGAGAGATAGAGACAAGATGACAAGAATAAACTGTATTCTGTCAATATGATAGAATGTAATGAGCTAATAGTACATAGGAGACCCCTTGGATATATAGCCAAGGTGAGAACATAGAAGGGCATAATATTATGACAAGTGTCATAATCTTATGACATGAGACAACTATGAAAAGTTATCACACCACCTAAAGTGGAAAAAGATAATGTGATAATCTCCACAAAAGGTGGAAAATCTCCAACAACCTCCTATGTGGTCCCTAAGTAAACTTAAGTAAGGTGTAATCATGACCTAGGACAAGGTACAAAACATTTAATTACACCAACACCCCCCCTTAAGTGCAACTTAGGGAGAATGTACACAAATGCAAACAATGCAAGATGGGTCACGGCTACTAGGCCATGTTAGGTACCCATGTACAAATGCAATGAAATCTCTCACAAGTGGAGTAAAGATAGAAAAACCCAGTGGGAAAAAACTACCCCCCAAAAGAGAGATGAAATACAAAATAAGAATCATGCTCTAGGAAGGATAAAACCTCAAGTGAGGAAAAAGTCCCCCCCATAAGAAATAGTCCATGCAACCCCCCATCAATGGAGAGTCACAGCTCAAATGTCACAATGTCAAGAGTCCCCAAAAAGGAGAGAATGTAGAACAATGTGAAAGCTGAAGTAGAGCGGACCAAGGATGATGATGAGTCCTCCAAATGTTGTTCCAAAAGAAATGCCAAACTGTGCAAAGCACTGATAGAAGGAATCAGGTACAACTACAGAAGATGGCACATGACTGGTGACTGAGCTGAATCTGTCAACTCAAGAATAACTGTAGAATTTGTCAATGAAGAACTGTAGAAGAATCCACACTACAACAGGAATAAGGTCGAAACCAAGAAGACAACTGCGTGAGCATCAACTGAATGCCCAATAATAGCAGATTGGTACAATCCATGTCTCACTAGAGCCATGCACAATTTGTACAATCTAAGTCTCACTGGAGTCATGCACCAAGTCTTTGGATGTAGAACCAAACTTCTGAAGATAGGTAGAGTGCTTCCAAAATAGGAGTCTATATGGTGATTAGTCCATCTCACCGAAATGCATGGGTAACCAGCCGTTGCATACGTTGAGTAGATATGAACTAACACTAGATACATAAATCAATCCAAAGAAGCATACAGAACATGACATAGTACACTGAAATAGAAGATTGTGACACTTTATTTTAGTGCGATTACAACATTACAAAGAGGAGAACTACAATGATCATACAAGGGCATAAGATTATGACAAGTGTCATAATCTTATGACATGAGACAGCTATGAAAAGTTATCACTCCACCTAAAGTGGAAAAAGATAATGTGATAATCTCCACAAAAGGTGGAAGTGATGAGGTATGAGATGTCAAGTCCACAAAAGGTGGAAAATCTCCAACAACCTCCTATGTGGTCCCTAAGTAAACTTAAGTAAGGTGTAATCATGACCTAGAACAAGGTACAAAACATTTAATTACACCAACAGCTTTGCTACACCCAAATCCTTCATAGCAAAAGATTTTGCTAACTGTTGTTTTAGCTCACTTATGTGATCCATGTTAGACCTAGCTACAAGCATGTCATCAAAATATAAGCATAAAATAATGTAGCTGTCATTATCCAACCTCTTAAAATAAATACAATGGTCAGAATTACACCTACTGTAGCCTTGCTCAGCCATAAAATTGTCAAATTTCAAATACCATTGTCGAGGTGCTTGCTTCAAGCCATATAAACTTTTCTTCAATCTGCACACTAGTTTCTCCTTACATTTGACCTCAAATCCTTGTGGTTGTTCCATATATATTTCCTCTTCCAAATCACCATGGAGAAAGGTTGTTTTAACATCAAGCTATTCTAAATGCAAATCTTCAGTAGCCACAATACTTAAAACAATATGAATAGAAGTCATTTTAACAACAGGAGAAAAAATCTCATCAAAATCAATACCCTTTTTCTGTGCAAATCCCTTTACAACTAATCTAGCTTTAAATATTTTCTTACCTTTGTCCTCCTCTTTCAGCCTATAAACCCATTTGTTTGGTAAAGCCTTTTTACCTGCAGGCAACTTGCATAATTCCCAAGTCTGATTTTCTAACAAGGAGTCCATTTCTTCTTTCATTCCATGCTCCCACTGAACTTTGGTATCCACCTACATAGCTTCATCATAATATTCTGGTTCACCAACATCAGTTAACAAAATAGTATACAAAGAGGGAGAGAATCTTTCTAGAGGTCTACTTAACTTTGAAGATCGTCTAACAGGAGTTTGTGGTATTTGTTGATGTTGTTGTTGCCCAACATGAGGAACCACTAAAAAATCATTGTTGGGAATATCATCCAACACTACATAATCATTTTCTTTCTTCTCATACTGCAGCAACAGATCTTTTTACAACACTTTTTCATTAAATATGACATCCCTGCTTCTCACAATTTTTTGATTTTCAAAATCCCAAAGCGTATAACCAAATTTATCAATGCCATATCCAACAAATACACACTTATTTTATTTTTCCTCAATCTTGGTTCTATTTTCATAATCTACATGTGCAAATGCTTCACAACCAAAGGTTTTGAGATAAGAATAACTCACCTTCTTACCTTTCTATGCTTCCTCTGGAATACCACAACCCAAAGGATTAGAGGGACCTCTATTGATCAAATAAGCAACAGTGTTTACAGTCTCTGCCCACATTTTTAAAGGCAGCCCAGCATGCAATCATATAGTCCATGCATGCTCCATTATTGTTCTATTCATGCGCTCAGCCACTCCATTTTCCTATGGAGTCCTTGGAACTATTTTCTTCCTACGAATACCATTAGTGGAACAATAATCTTCAAAAAATTTACTGCAATACTCACCACCATTATCAGATTTGAGACATTTTATCCTATTACCCATCTCATTCTCAACCAAGCTTCTCCATTTTTCAAAAGTTTCAAATACATCAGATTTCCGTTTAAGGAAATAAATCCATACCTTCCTAGTTGCATCATCAATGCATGTAACATAATATAGAGAGCCACCGAGAGAAGATACCATAGCTGGTCCCCATACACCGGTATGCACAAGCTCCAATTTCTTATCTTTCTTTTGCTTCCCACCCTTGAGAAAACTAACTCTCTTTTGTTTTTCATACACACAACTTTCATAAAAATCCATATTAACACATTTTAGACATGGTAAAACATTATTTGAATGAAGTAATTTCATACCTTTTGCACTCATATGCCCAAGTCTATTATGCCACAATGCTGATTCTAAGTCCACAACAACTGCATGATCTTCTACCTGCTGAATTGCAACAACTATTCCTGAATATTGACCTTTTTTTGTAACAATTAAAGTAGAAGGAACAATATGACATGTACAAAGATATAAGGTGCCTACTTTCACACCTTTTGCTACTACTAAGGCACCCTTTATGACCTTCCAATTTTTATCACTAAATGTAACAAGATAACCTTCATCATCTAGTTGCCCTACTGAAATTAAATTTTTGCTTAACTTTGGAACATGCGTTACCTCACGTAGTAGCCAATGGTTCCCATTCTTCAACTTAATCTTGATTCTTCCATTTCCAACAATCTGACAGGGTTCATTATATTCTAAATAAACTAGCCCAAAATCCCGTTGGACATAATCAAGAAAATAATTTCTGTGGGGGGTAGCATGAAATGAAGCCCCTGAATCTAACACCCAAGAATCATTAGCATTATCAAGGTAAAGAATCAAAGCATCCTCATTAGATTTATTACTTACCACATTTGCCTCTTTACTTCCTTCCTTTTTGTCTCCATCTTTATTTTTCCAAGACCAGCAATCTTTCTTCAAATGACTTGACTTACCACAATACTAGCAATCCCTCTTGTCTATAGATTGGGACCTTTTGTCCTTTGATTTTCCTTGTCACTTCCCATGATTTCTAGAATTGTTTCCTCTCTCCTTTGTTCTGCCCTTGCTTTCTGCATTCAAAACACTGCTTGATGTGTTCCACTTGAGCTTTTCCTATGAATTTCCTCGCTCAAAATAACACCAACAACATCATCAAACTTCAATGTATTCAAACCAGAAATAGAATTGCTAACAGCCATTACCAAGCTATTCTAGCTTTCAGGCAAAGAACACATAATCAAAAGAGCCCTAACTTCTTCATCAAAGTTTATTTTTATAGAAGTTAATTGACTGGTGACCATATTAAACTCATTCAAATGATCAGTAACTGACCCACCTTCTACCATTTTCATATTAAATAAATGCTTCATAAGAAATACCTTATTTGAAGCAGAAGGCTTTTCATATAACTTTTCCAGGGTTTCCATCAAATCTTGAGTTGTTTTGTTGTTGTAATATTGAATGCCACCGATTGTGTTAGGCATAGAAGAATACTGTCAAGAGCCTTTCTATCCAAGATCTCCTAGTCCTCATTTGACATTTTGGGTTTCTTGGATTTCCCTTCCAATGGTTGCCATAAATCCTTATGATAGAGATAGTCCTCCATCTACATCTTCCATAACTGATAGTTCTTCCCATTAAACTTCTCAACCTTCTTACCCTCATCTACCATTGCTCCCACTCAACCGTGAGACTCCCACTTAGCCGTGAGACCTTCCTACAGATGATAATCGAAACACAACTTACTTTGATACCACTTGTTAGGGTAAGAGATGGCAGATATCTAACAATTAAATACAAATTTAATTAATAAATAGAGAAACTAAAACACACATAGAATAAATCATAACACAGAGAATTTAACGTGGTTCACCCAATCTGGGCTACATCCACCAAACTACAGCCATCCAATACTTTTATTATCCAGTAAAAACCCTATTACAATCTTGTGAATAATCGTGTTTTTCATCATGCTATAATACCCAACCGAACCCCTTTTTAACAAGCTTAGAAGCTTCCAGATTTAGGGTTCTACAAAATTGGATTTTTCTTTTTTCATTGATTTTTTCCTTTTTCGATGATGACACAAAAAAGTAGGATACATGCCAAGGATACATGGTGAAGATACATGCCAGGGTGTACAACATACCATGGGCTATATAGTATAGCATGATCCGTCGCCACATACCAACATGAACCCCATGAGGAAACCCTACAAGTTGAGCGATCATCACTTGCATCAACCGCAATTTATTCTTTAATTGCCCTATCAAGGGCTACCATTGAAAAAGATGAGGTGTCCATCTTGCCAATTTCACCGAATCCATCTACTTCTAGGAAAATGTCACTTTTTCTATCCACTTCCCCTTTCAATATGATGGGTGTTCCCCCTAGATACAATCCCCACTTGGTATCCCACAATTTTCTATGATAACACTCCCCTTCGCCTCTTTGCAATCCCATTTAGCCAAGGATTCTCCTTCTGTCACCATGTTCGGTATCCCTCCAGGTGCTTCCATTTTTACACAAAGCATTGACACCTGACATAGTCTCTGAGGTCATTTTGATGTGTCAAAGCTAGCTCGACAGGCTAGAAAATAGAAACTCTAGATAAAAGTCACGACACAACCAGCTACTAAGAAGATTGAGGCTTGTTTTAATGAAGAGTGGAATTCCCTGTTGATTGCTACTATTAAGCCTCTAATATCCAAGCCAAAGGGAGAAATGCAGATGGAATATTATGAAATCATAGCTATGGGTCTAGATTTAAGTGAAACTCGCTTGCATGAAAAAGTGGTTCTAGCTAAGGCCACCCAAAAAGTGGTCTATACTAATTATGAGAAGCTAGACAAGAAATTGAAGAAGCATGCGGCTGAGTTGGAAAATTTAAAGAACACAGTGACCAAGCTATAGGTGGAAATAAATGGTAAAGAAGTGGAAATGACTCGCATAAGGAAAATACAAGATCAACAAGGGGAAGTAACTAAGTTGCTCGAGTAGGCCCCAGAATGGACATGGTTGACTTTATCCTGAGATAGAAAAGTTAAGGGTTGAGGTTGCTACTGAATGTAAAATGAATGTAGAATACCAACGTATTCAAGAAAAAATGTAGGAAGAATTGGATAGTGTCTAATATCAAGCTTATAAAAATCTATGAAAGGCCTAGGTGGAAACAAAGAGGGAAAATCAAGAGAAGCAGGAGATCAAGTCCATTTTGTAGACTTGTGACAAAGAAATTGGAAGGTTGAACTTTGAACTAACAAATTCCCTCCAAGAGAAGAACTAGATGGAGGAGAATATGAAGGCAAGGGAATCTTAATTCCATCAAGAATTGGTTGTCATGCAAGTATTTGGGATCCTCCTGATATTAAAAAGACTGATATCCACACATTGCAAAAGGATCATAGTTTTAGTTGTTGCTCTAAATCTAGTCTTGCAATTTCTAAGGGATGCTCAAGAATCATACGAGAAGGTTGGCTCGGTGGCCAACCAAATTCTGTAAATTTATTCTACTCGGGTTACAAAATTAGAAAACCTAATTTCTAGGTTATGTAAAGCCACTAAAGAATCTTTAAGAGGTGCAAAAATTCTTGGTCAAAGGGTTGCCTAAAGGAAAGTAAGTGAATTCATCAACTACTACATGGTCACAGAGAAAAGAAAAGAATGCTAGGTAGCATTGAATAGAAAGGTCAATGATATCAAAATGGACTTCAATGTTCTACTTGATTTTAGATTACGTTCCCTTTTCCCACCAGATGGAGGAGCGCTATCAATTGAGGAGATCATGGATACAATTAGACACAAGGTCCAGACTTCTACAATACTCCCAGGGATAAGCCTACCATTCACTATTGAAGAAATTGAGAAAGAGATCCTTCCCCTTACTTGGCTCTATTACCACATTGGGGTTCTTCATCAAGGTGGGGAGGTGTTTCTTTTAAGGAAGTTTTTGAGTTGGACCAAGCATATGAGATTCTCTGCACTCTCATCTATCCCACTAATTTGGATTGGGAAGCACAATGCTCCACCTTCCTAAAACTCCAAGAGCTTCCAAAGCTCTCAGTTTGATCCTCTACAAGTGAAGGCTCCTTGTGAGTCACTAGAACTATAAATAAAAATTTTATTTTTAATCTTTTTTGATATTTGGCTTCTACCTTTTTCAGCTTTGAAAGAAGTTCATGCTTAATAAAGAGAAGACTACTCTAAAAGGTGCGTAATAAGCCATGTGGTGGCTATGTAGATTTCGTATATCACTTTCCTTTTAGGCGTAAGCCAAGACACATGTCAACTTGGTGGGGATTTTATTCAAATCCATTCTCATAAATTTGAGATTTGCCACTCACTCAACACATCATGTATTCATTCGGGTAGTTTTTATTTTTGGAGAATGATCTCTTTAGGCAAAGCTTTTTAGAATGTGGTGGGTGTCTTGTCTTCAGGGTGGAACCTTTGATTCATCACCATCAATCCCTATGATTGATCAATCAAAATTTTTCCAAGCTATGATAGAATCTAATTGTTTTCTAACAAAATTCTTTGCTAAATATCTAAAGCCATTAATAAAGTAGTTGGGACTTAATGAGCAAAGATTGTTGCAATCTAATCATGATCTAAGATTGGATTGTGGGCTATCAGATGCATGGACCTGGTAGTTTCTACTTTTGGAATGTTGGTGGTGATGTTCTCTTCTTCCAAATATTTATAAATAGGGGTTGGCAACATAAGCAAGAGAGTTTTTTCTTTGGATGTTAGAAGAGAAAGTTACTTCAAAAGCCTTTTCGAAGTAGATAGATCTATTAGGAAGTTTTTGCGTTTTTAGAAGTAGAAATTTTTATAAAATACTATTATTCTATGGAATGTTATATTTTAACTCAAACTATCATTAGATTGCCATCTGACCTTTGTTTTTTAGTTCACTTGATATTAAAGTTTGATCTATTTAGAAGAAATATGTAAAGCTATGCATGTTATGGCTTTTTCCAAATTACTTCTTTATGTTTTTTTTCTCATTAAAGACATTGTGTTAAGCTTATTTTGATAGTTTGGGTAGCTAATTTCCATGTTGTAAGCTTCTATGTTGACTGATAGCTTTCAGAAATTAGATTATGTGTGTTGAACTTTTCTATTTTCAATAAAAGATGTTATTTTTCATATTATGTTGTAAAGGGAAAAAGGGTTTCTATAATTTTCTAGATATTTTTGTTAATTTGAGGATTTTTCCTATGTCTGGTCTGAACTTAATGGGTACTTTCCATGAGGAGATTTGAAATACTACACTGTTCTTTTAATAAGCCTTTGTTGCTCATTCTCTTCAAAACAATGAAGGGTCTGTGGAATTTTGTGTGTATTATATCATTCATAGGAAATAATTTGAGGTTTGAAATGTTGTAAATGCATTGGCGCATCACCATTTTCATGTTTTATTCACATTTCCCTTTACCTTCCCCCTTGCAACACAATGAAGATCCAAATTTCTATAAAAATCTTAGAGATTATTCATTGAGATGCAAATTGATCCCCCACTCACTAAATCTCCCATAAGACTACCAGAGAGGCATAAGCTTGATGATCAACAACTATCTCCAATATTGGTTAAGAAAGGGAAATTAAAATATCAAGCTTCTCATGGAGCTTGGTTCTAGATAAGTTAGCATATTAGCTGACAAAAATGGAGGGGGGGACCATGATAGAGAGAAGGTCACCCAAAAATATTAAAACATCAAGCAACAATTCAATAGGAGGTGTAGGTTGAGAGAAGGAAAAGGGTATGTGTAGGATCATGATGGGCCAAAAAGGTGGCGATATGATGGGTATTTGTAGGGTATGTGGTTGATGACCTTTTTTTACCCAAAATTAATGAAATGAAAAGGGTTTTTAATGAAGATTCTCAAATTTTCAACAATATAAATTATGCTTTACTTTGAATTTAATAAATAATTATTATTCATTTTCTATTTGAATTATGACTAAAGTCCTAAGTGATAGGCTGATTGAAAAACAACTATAGCTTTCAAATGGTATCACATTTTTTGAATCTGAAACATGCGTCAAATTCTATGCTTTATATACTATAGGATTAAAAAATATAAAATTAAATCTCATGAGGTTTTGACCAAGTTAAGGTGGTTAGACGTACAACTTTTTATATTTTTTAAAAGTTGTAATAAAAAAATCATAATGAATTATTTACTTGGAAAAAATTTACAAAAAAATGTGTATCACATTGGGACATAAGTCCTCTACTTATATCTAAAATCTTACAAAAAAATTATTATCATTTTATTGTGGTTAGGGTGGTCAGACAGACACCTACTTCTTACTTTTTCAATGAAATTTAAGTACTATTGTATTGTTATTTCAAATTTTCACCAAATAGATTTTGTTTTTTAGAAAATAAACCTAGTATTTTAGAAACTACATTCAATTTGCTACAAATTCTATTTTTTACATATTTTTTAAATAATATAGATAACTTATTCAAACTTTTACATCAAGTTTCCTAACTCTGATTTTTCTAAATTTTTTGCCACTTAAGGGACTATTTTTTCCATGATGATCCTACACATACCCAGAAATGGAAGTGATAAGATCACTCGATGGGGCCACCAAAATCCTACCCTCAAGATCTTATGGGTAATCATCTTAGCCATATAATGGCTACCACACACTCCATTGTGCAATTCCTACAAAATCTCCAATGCTTTCTTACCATCCACATAATTAAGCAACACACATTCTGGGCTTCACCATAATTCATTATCAATAATCACATATTTAATGGCATGCAACTTTAGTTTTCTCTTTTCATTATCAACCATATCCATAGGGAAGTGCAAGGTTTATAAATACTGGACAATCCTTTTGTACCAACCACATGTTTGCATATCATATATGGGTGAAACATCAATAGATTCGATTTGATTTACTTGATTTACCTCCAAGTTAGTTTCTGCCATTAGCTTAGCTAGACCTTTTCCTCTAACTAACTTGGTGATATGAACATGAATGTTGAACTCTTAGATCCTATTGATCCATCTTCATCTCCTTGTAGTTTCTTCCTAAGTGAAAATGTCCTTCACAACAACACTTGATACAAAGGCTATAAATGTACCTCCCATCAAATAGGTTCTAAAATTATTTACACCCTTGACTAAAGCATACACTTTCTTCTCAATTCTACCATATTTGAGTTCTATGGCTTGTAAAGAATTACTATAGAATGCAATGGGTTGTTCAAATCCCTCATCAATTTTCTACAACAATACAACAATAGTATGGAAATAAACAAAAGGGAAAACATGCATTAGTTTGGAAACTATGGAGACTTCAAAACTATGACCTCTTTGATAGCCTGCTTTATGCTCTTGAATACCTAACTAGGATCCTCACTCCAAACCACCTTTTCTCCCTTCTTTAACATTTTTGGAGATAGGTCTTGTGATCTTAATAAAATTTGTTACAAATCTCCTCAAAAAGTGAATCTTAACAAAGAATGACTTAATACCTTTTACATTCTCTGGTTGGGGGATCTTGTCTATGTAAACTACCCTCTCAAGGTCAATCCTCACTCCCTCCTTGGACACAATATGCCCCAACAATTTTCCTTTAGTAACACTAAAGGAACACTTTTTAGGGTTAAGTGAAATTCTACATTCTAATGCCCTAATGAATATCTTCTCCAAGTGCATACAATGGTCTTCTTCTTTCTTGGAGTAATCTGTTATATCATCCTAGCAAATTTTAAGAACAAGACAATAAAATCATAAAAGGCTACATCCATAGCCCTTGGAAAGTAGCATCTACATTGGTTAGACCAAATAGCATCCTGAAATACATGTAGGTTCCCCATGAAGTTGTAAATACAGTCTTGTACTACTCAGACTCCTTCACTTTTACTTAGTTTTATCTAGAAATACCATCCATCATAGACAATATTTCACAACCAGTTACCTTTTGCAGCATGTCTTCCATGTTTGGAAATAAATAGTTATCCTTCAATGATTTGATATATTCAAATTTATAAATTGCACACACAATATTATATCATCATTTTTCTTCCTAACTAGCACTAAATTAGATCCCAATGAGGAATTCCTAATAGGCCTTATGATCCAAACATCCCTTTGATTAACCAATTCCTCCCACATTTTCAGAGCTAAGGTAGGATTAATGGGTCTTTGCTTCTACCTAAAAGGCTTTTATTTCAAGTCATCATATGACCAAACAAATACGTGTTTGTATTTTCTCAATAAGGAAATCAGCATTGCCTTGATCTTGGGTTTCATCCTTTTTCCCACATATACCTTTGTAGGGGAATTTTCAGTCCCCAAGTTGACTTCTTCCAAATCCTCTAGAAGAGTGGCATTTGTTTTAACCTTGCTCTTGTCCTAATTGTTAAAGACCCTTTCTAATGCCACAAGGCCTTTGGGGATCTTATTTGTCTTCAGTTGAATGACTTCACTTCCAAACATTGTATCCTTACCATCTATATTTTCAACAAAAGTCCCAAAGTCAATCTCCCAACTCCCATATTCATCTACACATTTTAGAAATGTCAAAATATCTTCATCATCATTGAAATTTTTTTAATTATATACATTATCAAGGATTCATGGCCTTTCTTGTACCTCAACCTTGGAGATACCTACACAAGTTATATCATCTGGTTTAAGGGAAATGTTTACTAGAATGTTTGCCACTTTGTTCTCACCTCTTTCCATCCAATCAATTCTGAAGGCATCAAATTTCTCAATGGAATCAAAAACAACATTTCTATATGTATTTAATTTTTTTATTTGTGCATGCATATATCTGAATCTTTCATGGTATATCACAAACTCAGAGTCACCTATCACCATTATCTTCTTTATCACATGCTTTTGAGCTAGCCTCAATCCTAGTAGTAATGCCTCATACTCTGCCACATTGTGCAAAAAAATGAAAAAGTGAAAGAAAGCTTATATGTGTTTCCATTAGGTAACACCAACAATATACTTGCACCAGATCCTTCTTTGGAGCTTACATCATCAAAATATATTTTCCAAAGTCCATTTTTATCAAATATTTTGTTAACCTCATTATCTATGGGTGAAGGTCACCTACCACTTTCTCTTGGTAGCTCTTCCACCTTAAACTCATTGATATTTGTATCTAGAAAATGAATTATGTAATCCTCTGGAGAAATTTCAAGCATATGTGGTACTTTTGGTTCTCTAACCCCTTCGACATCCTTACCATCAATTGGGAAAGTAGCATAGGACATATCGCATTGCATACTACCCCTCATGGAAGTGCTCTAGATAGCAACATACCATAGTTGGGTGGGATATCAACTACAACCACACTCATTTTGAATTCTTTATCTGGGTATGCAACTAGCCTATAGGGAAGCTCATTTATTACACTAGTCATAGGGACCTCCCTTGAATCCATATCATAGCATTTTCCATTGGTAATGTCAATTTTTAGTCCTAGTGCCTCCATGATTTGGGTTGGAATTATATTATTAGATGCTCTAAAATCAATGATACATTTTTTCAAAAAATTTCCCTCAACAATCAGTGTGAGACAAAAATGGGTCTATCTTTCCAAGATAGGCTTGTCACTAAATTCCCTAGAAAAATATGATGGATCTTAGTGACTACTCCCTCAATATATTTATCCTTCCTTTCCTTTTCACCTAGTCTAGGTGGAGTGGACACCACTAGTTCACTACAAGCTATAGTAGCACTATTGATAAGGGCTACTTCATTTTGTTTGTACTTGTCAATTCTCATCATCTCAAGCAAAGGGACACAAATTTTTACTTGACCAAGAAACTGAAACATATCAATTTAGGAGTGTATTTAGGAAAATAAATTCCAACCATACCTTGTTCTATACTATTCTCCTTCTATTGATTTTCAGTTGTTTCATCTCTAGGTTTGGCAACCTTCTTTGCAGATTCAGAGTTATGCTTTTATGTTTTTTTCCTCACAATAGGAGACTTGGGCTCTCCAATTGCTTTTGGCTTATCAAATTTCTTAGCCCAAATTTTGTCTCCATTAATTTCCTTGGCTTTAAGTCCTTCCCCTTTACCAACATATTTTTTCTCTTTTCCTTTCACATTTTCCTCCTTGATAAGGAGACCAATAGGGCTACCTTGGTCACCACCCACTATTTTGTTCCTCAAATGATATGCACCTCTAGCTTGTGCAGCTAAGGCTACTGTATGTCATGCAATTTATTCATTTGAAGGTGTCCTTAGGGACACATTATCTTCAACTGCTTTAGGTGCATATACTTCATTATCATTATCATCATCTTCATCAAAGAGAACTTGTTGGTGATATGCACTAGCTATATGCCACTAGTCATTCACATCCATTTCATGAGAGTCTAGATCAGACGAGCATTCATTATTAGCAAAATACAAACCATCCACAATCATATTTATGTCAAAATCATCTTCATTAGACTGATCAAATCTTTAGGTGTAGGGCATAGGATTATCATGGAAAAGATAGATCCTTAAGTGGTAAAAAATTTAGAAAAATCAAAGTTAAACAACTTGATGTAAAAATCTAAATAAGTTATCTAAATTATTTCAAAAATATGTAAAAATAAAATCTGTAGCAAATGGAATGTAGTTTCTACTATACAAGGTTTATTTAAAAAAGAAAATCTATTTGGTGAAAATTTGAAATTTCAATGTAGTAGCACTTAAATTTCAAAGAAAAAATAAGAAGTAGGTGTCTATTTGACCACCCTAACCACAATAAAATGATAATATTTTTTTATAAGATTTTAAATATAAGTAGAGGACTCATGTCCTGATGTGATGCATATTTTTTTTAATTTTTTCTAAGTAAATAATTAATTATGAATTATTTATTACAAATTTTTAAAAATATTAAA
Organism: Sequoia sempervirens; assembly: GCA_007258455.2. Classification (NCBI taxonomy): domain Eukaryota; kingdom Viridiplantae; phylum Streptophyta; class Pinopsida; order Cupressales; family Cupressaceae; genus Sequoia; species Sequoia sempervirens. The sequence goes on from VDFB02258929.1 coordinate 126,475, forward strand.
ATTTGTATGTCTGACCACCTTAACTTGCTCAAAAATTCATGAATTTTTTTTTTTTTTTAAAATCCTATACTATGTGAAGCATAGAATGTGACACATACATTTCAGATTCAAAAAATGTGAGACCATTTGAAAGCTATAGATGTTTTTCAATCAATCTATCAATTAGGACTTTAGTTGTAATTCAAATAGAAAATGAATAATAATTATTTATTAAATTCAAAGTAAAGCATAATTTATATTGGTGGAAATATGAAAATCTCTTTTAAAAACTCTTTTTATTTCATCAATTTTGGGTTTAAAAAAGTCGTCAACCACATACCCTATGTACATACCCATCCTATCGACACTTTTTGGCCCATCATGATCTTGTACATACCTTGAACCTTCTTCAAGTTCAACCAACTGTGCAATTGCACATTGATGAGGAGAATGTGGCATTTGAAAAACATGCACCAAGGGGCATCATCAACAAAATTGCCTAATTTTTTTTTTGTAAAGGATTTGACGAAAGCTTGTTTTGAGCATTCCATTGATTATTAGGAATGGGTTTCCCATTGTGCCAATTTGTGTTATATGGATGATCTTACAGCTAGGGATGTCTTTCATTATTGTGATAGTTGGACCTTTTATTTGGGTATGTACAGGATCGTCATGGAAAAAACAAGCCCTTAAGTGGTGAAAAATTCAGAGAAATCAGAGTTGGGCAACTTGATTTTTTTTTTGAATACATTATCTACCTTATTTCAAAAATATGTAAGAATAGAATCTATAGAAAATTGAATGTAGTTTCTAAACTACTAAGTTTATTTTTAAAAAATAATCTATTTGGTAAAAATTTGAAATTTCAATGTAGTAGCACTTAAATTTCAGGGAAAAAATAAGAAGTAGGTGTTTGTCTGACCACCTTAACCACAATAAAATGATAATATTTTTCTATAAGATTTTAGATATAAGTAGATGACTCATGTCCTGATGTGATGCATATTTTTTTGTAATTTTTTTCCAAGTAAATAATTAATTATGAATTATTTTATTACAAATTTTAAAAAATATAAAAACTCCTATGTTTGACCACCTTAATTTGGTCAAAACTTCATGAAATTCATTTTTTTTTTTTAATCCTATAGTATGCGAAGCATAAAATGTGACACATGTTTTGTATTAAAAAAATTTGATACCATTTGAAAGCTATAGATGTTTTCTAATCAGCCTATCAATCCAGATTTTAGTCATAATTCAAATAGAAAATGAATAATAACTATTTATTAACTTCAAATTAAAGCATAATTTATATTGGTGGAAAGCTAAGAATATCCTTTAAAAAATCTTTTCATTTCATCAATTTTGGGTTAAAAAAAGTCATCAACCATATGTATACCCTACACATATCCATCATATCACCACTTTTTTCGCCCATCATGATCCTACACATACCCATTTGATAGACCCTTTTCTTGCTTAGAAAGTCTGTAACTGATATCCTTCATACTATTTGTAAAACTTTCAATCTTTTCCTCAAGTGAACCTCCCTTAGCACCAAAGTTTTTATCCTCTCTCTTTGGATTCTTGAGGATTTTCACATCATCTCTTCTTTATATGCAAGCAAAAAGAAGAAGAGAAGATTATAGATTTACAGTAGCAAAAAATTAACAGTCTAGGTTTTAATGAACTTGTTGACACATTTATAAACCATTTTTACTATAAAGGATGATGTGAAAATCCTCAAGAATCTGATGAGAGTGTGTAAGCACAAATTTGCAAAATAGTTTAAACCTCAACAAACATTAGCATGGGTTAGTTTAAACCAAGCAAATAAAATGATTCTATAAGATATTCAAACATACTTAATAATGCAAACCAAACAACAAAAGATGAAAGAAACCAATTGCAACTAAGTGAAAGCATACAAAAAGCTGTTCATACCTTATCCCATAATGGAAGTGGTGCTCCTTTTTTTTGGAAAGGTTTCCCTTTCCCACCTCCTTGATAAGCTTCCAATGATGAAAACAATGTGATGAAGATGCTAAAATAAATGTGCCTATAGTGAAAATACTAAGATTGTGGATGGATAGTGGAGTAGAACTAGTTGCCTTCTATTTATAGGTTGAAGGTTTGAAAAAATGAGAGATGGGAGGAATGTGGGAATAAAGAAGAGCCAATGATATTGTGACACTTGTCACATGGCTAGTGAAGGAAGGTGGAGCACATTTTAGAGAATGTGCATGGTTAATGCATGCAGTTGAGGATTTGAGAGGCATAAGAGAGATTAATGCACTTGTAATAGGCATTAAATGAATATGGTTGAGATGTTTTGAAGGGAAATGGTTTGAGGCAAGAAAGTCAAATAAGTGGAGTAAATGAAGGAATATTCCTTAGGAATATGCCTTGTGAGGGAAAATATGATATTAATTAATTAAAGAAATTAATTTTCATGTACAACTAGGGTAGTTGACCATGAGTTTTCTTTGACCAAGGTTGAGTCAAAAGCTAGAGAAGTGAGGGATTAGTATTAGGAGTTAATTAATTTATGATTAATTAACTTAGATCAAATTAGCTAATTTATGACAATTAATTTAAATTTTTGGGTTTATTTAAATCAAATGAGAGGATGTTAGAACATTAGGATTTTAATTAAATGTATTGATTTATTTAATTAAAAGAGACAACATTAATTAGCAGAAAGTGAATTAATCAAATAAACTTAGTTACTTGATTAATAGTAAAAATAATGTTAATTTGAGTGTCTACATTTTTCCCCTCTTTGAAGCAACGTAGTAGTTGTGTTGGTTCAAAGAATAACACTGGCAAGATCAAAGTTGAAAATTTTTCTAATCTTTTTGGATGCCCAAGCAGAAAGAAGTATGTTGGTACACTGCCCCCTCGAGAGATCATGTGAAAAGTTTGATTTGAGGGTCGATCTCATGAAAAAGAGGTTCAAGATGGATGTATGGATGGTTATGTTATGAGATTCTTAGACTAATAGATCTATATTATGATGATGACACAAATAAGATGTTTTTTTAAGATGCTTAGAATAACAAATCTATACTATCCTAAACGTCTTAAATGATGATGCAATGCATGTGAGATGAATGTTGTTTCCTATTATGGTGATATGTATGAGTATGTAGGATGGGTATGTTGACATTTTATGAATGAAGGATGGATGCATGTCATGATAGCATGTTAATGTGAAATAGGATAGAAGAATGAGAAGGATCAACCCTTGATTTTGAGAAGATGCACAAGTCCAGCAAGTCTATGAGTCATTGAGACTTTATTAGATATGATGATGAATGATGATGATGGTGTATTTCTTATCCAAGGATTGGGGATGTAAAGAGCATAACTTTCCTTATTTTTTATCACACTCATAGATACTATGCATCAAGGTATAGAAAACTAGGATGGCATTGTACCTAGTGATATGGACTTTGACTTGACAATTAGATAGGAGTATCCTTGCTCACACCCAGAATACAAAACCTTATTAAGATGTACCTCAAACATTTCAAACATATCATACCAAAACATAGGAAGGAAAAACCTTCCCATGTAATAGTCAACAATACATCCAAAACATGCTCCCTACAAACCAAACAAAGTTAGCATGACCAATGTTATATTACAAGAATATCCAACAAGCATAGTAGAAAAAAGATAGTGATCAATGTCACATTCCTTTCTCTCTAAATCATTTTGATTAGACATCATTGAGAGGTCATGGGAATAGGTGCAATAAGATAAATCAGAAGAAAATATCAAGTAAACAAGCAAGCCAATGTTCTTCATACCTCTAGCCAAAGGGATGTGTTTTGCTTAGGATAAGTATCCAAAGTCATTTCCAATAGATAATTCCCATTGTAGGAAGGATGCATCCTAGGACATGTTAGTGGATGGTGGAAAGTTGATAGGTTTTTTGAAAGGCCATTGATATAAGATTGATTGACATGTTTTCTAAAAAGATCAAGAGTTTGATTTTGCATTTAAAATTTTGATTTTACATTTGCAATTTTATTTTTCTGATTGTTGTGCTTGTTTTCTATTTTTGTTACCAAAGGGTGAGTGTGACGATTTGTTTATTATGGATGAGATTATTGCGGGTGAAAGAGAAATGGGATGGATGGATTTTTTCAAATATTTGGATGTTTTTGATGTTTTTGAAATGCTATGAGTCTATTTTTTGGATTTTTGGGTTATTTAAATGTTTTTTGTGTTTTTGTGTCTCGGGGGGTGATCAAAGATTAGCCTTCCCTACATTTAAGCTTAGAGACAACGTAGTTTAGATTCCATTTTTTTGACTTTATGACCTATTTTTCTAATTTTCTGATTTATGAATGTTTTTGGATTTTCTTATTTTCTGAATGTTTTTGAATTTTTTTGAGATTTTGAATGTTTTTGGATTTTATGTTTTTAAGTAATATTTCAAGAATATACACACAAATATGATCCAATATAGGTATAAGAACATGCCTGTAGCATGATGTAATAGACTACACCGATATAGGAAGGAAAAATTGACCTTAGGAATGTGCCAAGTAGTACTAGGAGGGATCATGATACAAACACATGATCATGCTATGATGCAAATGCAGATGGGTGTCAGAAGGATCAATGGAATGTGATGGATGAATGATGCAAAACAAGCTGTAAAGATTATGGTGGATGGAAAGTGCTTATTTAAATGAAGTGCCTATTTCCTAGGTTTTCACCAAGGTACATTCCCAAAGCACTATTGAAGTTCATTTTCACTAGAGGATGATGTTTTTCTTTACTTTTTTCATTCTTTTCTCTATTTTTTTTGGATTTTTTATATTTTTGATTTTTTTGTATTTTTGATTTATACCTTGAAAGCTTAGGCATAATTTTTTTGAGATGAGAGCTATTGATAAGCTCTTGTAGAGGCTCACCTTTAGGTGTTGATAGCTGATATGCTCTTGTTTTATAACTTGTTGTGATGATGAGGGGTCCCAACTAACTAGGTTCAAACTTTCCCTTGCTATCTGGATTTGGCACATTTTTTTTATTCTTCTTTAATATGAGCTCTTAGACTTGAAAGGTCTGACTCTTGATCTTATTTTTGTAGCTCCTCTTGAGAGGGTTTTGGTACACCTATAGATGGTTCAAAGCATCCATGCACCACTCATCCAGTAGTTCTAGCTTGTTCAACCATGACACCTGATATTCTTCATCTATAAGGAGATTATGCAATGATATTCTTAAGGATGGGAGCTCGATCTCAATGGGAAGGATGGCTTATGATCCATAGACTAAAGAGAAGGGTGTTTCACCTGTAGGAATGTAGATACTCATTTGGTAGGCCCATAACATGACATTCAACTATAAGTTCCAATCACGACCAACTTCATTGACTATTTTCTTTAGAACTTTTAGAATGGTTTTATTGGTAACCTTAGCTTGGTTGTTACCTTGGGGGCAATATGGGGTGGGGAAGTGATGTTAGATATTGAATTTTTGGCATAGCTCTTGAACATCCTAGTTCTTGAAAGGTGTCCCATTATCTAAGATAAGGGCTTGTGGAACATTGTAATGACAAATGAGGTAGTTCAGGTTGAATTTGGAGATCTGCTTCCCTATGATGTAGGTCATTAGGATTTCCTCTACCCACTTTACAAAGTACTTTGTGGGAACTTGTGTCCATTGGATGAAGTGGGGGTGATTTTACCAATGAGATCAAGCCCCCATTGTGAAAAGGGCCAAGGTGTTAAAATTGGTTGGAGCTCCTAAGCTGGTGCATTGATGAGATCCCCATGTTGTTGACATTGTAAACATTTTTTGGACATAATTATGAGCTTCCTTCTCCATTGTAGGCCAATAGTACCCAGTGCTCAATAGTTTCTTGGCAAAGGTCATACCACTAGAATTTGAACCAAGAATGCCAAATTGTGTACCTCAGTTAAAGCAGTCAAAGCTTCCTTAGGGTGAAGACATCGTAATAGGGATCCCTCAATACTCATACGGTACAGGGTGTCATCTAAGATAAAAAACAAGATGAATTCTTGACATATGTTCTCTTAAGGTTCAAGGTGATATCAGTAGGGAGGACTCCTCTTTTTAGGTAAGTATATATGTCATGGTACCAAAGATCACTAGGACAACCAATTTCAGACATGAACTTAGACTCTGGAACCTCAAAAGCTAGTATGAGAAGTTTCTCTACTAGGAATTCATGTTTATGGACATTGCGTGGGATATCCAGTAGTGATCTAATCATTGCACTCTATTGTTTTCCCTTGGTATTTTCTCAAATGTGATGTTAATAAAGAATTGCTTGAGTCTCTCCACCAGTTTCTTATATGTGGTAAGCTTCTCATCATTTATTTGGTATTCATAATTAACCTAATTGATGATTAGTTGTGAGTCTCCATAGACCTTAAGTGACATAATCTACCATTGTACTACAATTTTGAGTCCTATGACAAGAGCCTCATACTCTGTAATGTTGTTTGTGCAAGGAAAAGACAACTTATATGACTTTGGTATGCAATCTCCTTGTGGTGTGATGAAGAAGATTCCCACTCTTGACCCATGATGTGTGTAGGACCCATCAAAATATACTTTCCAATGATGTGTTGCACTTAGATTAAAGATTGACTCATCAAGAAATTATGATACCAATAGGTTCTTTGAATATATATGTTCTTCTGCTAGTTGATCTACAATTACCTATCCCTTGATGGCTTTCTTTTTTATATATTCAATGTCATGTATTCTGTTAGGATCATGACCCATTTAGCCATTTTCCCTATGAGCGTTGCTTTAGAAAGTAGATACTTGAGAGGATCTATCTTGGAAATGAGCTTTACCTGATGAGCCAACATATACTATGTAAATTTTTGTGCAACAAACACTACTGCTAGGCAAGCCTTCTCAATGATTGTGTAATTCAGGTCATGTCCCACCATGGTTCTACTGATATAGTAAATGGCTCATTCCTTCCCTATTTCATCATGTTGAGCTAAGAGAGCCCCAAATTTTGTTGTTGTTGTCGATATATACATGATCAATGACTTATTCTAAATCAATGGCATAAGGACTGGTTGTGTTAGCAAGTATTCCTTGATTTTGTTGAATTCCTGGTCACATTTCTCATCCCAATTGTATGATATCCCCTTGTGGAGTAGATGAGAATATGGGATAGCCTTATCTACTAATTGTGCTATGAATCAGTGAATGGATTGGAGCCTTCCCTGCAAACCCCTTAATTGATTCAATGTTCTTGGTGCTTCCATATCAAGAATTGCTTTGAATTTGACAAGGTCTATCTCGATTCCCCTCATAGATACAATATACCCTAGGAGCTTCCTTGATTGTACACCAAAGACACACTTCTTAGGATTGAGCCTAACCTTGTATTCTTCTAGCCTATCAATGATGGAGCTTAGTGTCATTATGTGATCTCAAATCTTTCTTGATTTGGCTCATATGTCATCCACATAGTCTTCCATAGTTTTTTGAATCATGTCATGGAATATTAGTGTCATAGCTCTTTGGTATGTATCCCCATCGTTCTTTAGCCCAAATGGCATCATGTTATAGCAATAACTCCCCCAATGATAGGTGAAAGTTGTCTTGTGTTGATAATCTTTGGCTATCATAATTTGATTGTATGGATATGTGCAAGATCATCATGGAAAAAACAAGCCCTTAAGTGGCAAAAAATTCAAAAAAATCAGAGTTAGGCAACTTGACATAAAAATTTGAATAAGTTATCTATATTATTTCAAAAATATGTAAGAATAGAATCTATAGCAAACTGAATGTAGTTTCTAAACTACTAGGTTTTTTTTAAAATCTATTTGGTGAAAATTTGAAATTTCAATGCAGTAGTACTTAAATTTCAAGGAAAAAATAAGAAGTAGTCTTTTGACCACCCTAAACACAATAAAATGATGATATTTTTTATAAGATTTTATATATAAATAGAGGACTCATGTTTGGATGCGATGCATATTTTTTTCTTATTTTTTTCCAAGTAAATAATTAATTATGATTTTTTTATTACAACTTTTTAAAATTATAAAAACTCTTATGTCTAACCACCTTAACTTGGTCGAAACTTCATGAAATTCAAAACTTTGTTTTTTGATCCTATAGTATAAAAAGCATAGAATGTGATGCATGTTTTGGATTCAAAAAATGTGATACCATTTGAAAACTATCTAGATGTTTTTCAATCAGCCTATTAATTAGGACTTTAGTCATAATTTAAATAGAAAATGAATAATAATTATTTATTAAATCCAAAGTAAAGCATAATTTATATTGGTGTTAAGGATAGAGTATCCTTTAAAAACCCTTTTCGTTTCATCAATTTTGGGTAAAAAAAGTTGTCAGCCACATATACTCATCATATTGCCACTTTTTGGCCCATCATGATCATGCACATACCCGTACCCTAAAAACCCGTCCATCAATGAGAGCATTGCATGCCCTACCATCATATGAAGACAACATCAAGGAGCTTTTGTAATTCAAGTTTGACATGTAATGTTATCTATGGATGCATTTTTCTTAGCTTTTTTCTTACTGGTTTTGCCTCTAGATACATGGCTAGATGATGAACCACAACCTTTGGATCATGACCTGGCATGCTAGTGTAGGTCCATGTAAATTTTACCTTTCATTCTCTCATAAATGTAGCTAGAAGTTCTTGTTCTTCAGTGAAGAGTGATTCTACATAGAAGGTGATATGTGATGTTTCCTCAATTCCTAGGTTGACTGGGTTGCACTTCTCTACCAAGACAACTGATTTTTCTTGATGAATAACACTAAGGGGGAAGATTGAATCCATCATCCTTTGGCTCCTTAGAGAGGTTTTCACCATTGGATACGTTCTTCGTTTTTACTATTTTTCAGTCAGAAAGTGCCATAGTGTGATTCTCACTTAAAGACCTAGATATTACTCTTAAATTTTCAATTTTATGATGGAGGGATTCAATCATTTCCCCATAGTATGCATGTGTGTCTAGTTCAATGTCGAACCCAGCTTTATGATCTCCACTTGGTATAGTATCTCACAATCCCATGAATTCCAAGAGAGCCTCATCATTCTCAAATGTGCCTAAGATCGATGGTCCTTGTTGATTGATGAGTTGGGGGTAGACTAGTTTTAGCTCATTGGTATGATTACTTGGCTCAAAAAATAGGGTACTGATCATGCAAAGAGAGGAATCCTAAAATAACATGGGTAGGTCAATGATGGGGTCCTCAAAAGGATAAATAATTGATACTAGAATTGAGGGGGAAGCTTTGACTATTTTAACTGGGGCACCTTTTCCATGTATGGTTATCTTCAGAGGGGTACACCTAAGGCCAAGATTCTTCATGCGCTTCTCAAGAATAATGGGTTCAAAAAGGTCATTATCATTTTTCCCAAGCTTTTCATTTTTGTTATAGCCCCATCCTTGCATTAACTGTAGTCCTTTGTTGTCATTTTCAATGAGAAGATCAGGTACATGTCTTTCATCTTGATACAATAAGCTTGTTATATCCCTTTTGTCTACCACTTCTTGACATAGGTCCCCCATATTTTAAATCTGGAGGGGTATGGTTTGAAGTTTTAAGATGGTGTGTCGATCGATTGGGGTTTCCCATGAGATCGAGGAGATTGAGCTGACTCTCCTATTACAAAGGAACTATTTTTCATTTTGTATTCCCAACACCCATTATCTTGAATAATGACTTTAATATTAGAGATGTCAGGAATGGAGGGTGTCTTTTTCTTAGAAGTGAAGGCTAGGGTAAATGGGTCTATATATGGAGATGTGGGTCCCAATTTATGGATGGGGTGATGGGTGGATGAAGATTCATGACATGGATGGTTGTAGTATTGGCATTGGTTTCACCATAAGGACTCTTCATGCTCCCTATGTTGATGCTTGCACTAGATAAAATTTCCCCCAGTATTATAGAGGTATCACTGATATGTTTAGATCTCTTAATTTTTGAATAACCAAGACCTTGATGCTTAGGATTAACAATAATCTACATTGGTTCAAGGATACCTTGTTCATGTAGGCATAATCCTCTGCCTTGATAGTTCATCTATTGAAAATTTTTATTTGAAATAGGATATGATTTACCTCAAAAACAAGGTGCTACTCCTTCTCTACTCTATTGTGGATATTCAAAGATGATAGCTTCTTCATTGATAAGAAAGCTTTCCCTAAAAAAGATAAGTGATCCAAGGTTATAAGTGATAGGATCCTCCATAAGTGGGATAACTTCCTGATTCATATCTTTGGCTTGATTTTGTGAAATATCAAATTTTAATGCTCTTCAAGGGGTGTTGATGATTCATTGTCCACATAAATGTATCCATAAAAAATATTTAAGAATAGAATCTATAGCAAATTCAATGCAATTTCTAAACTACTAGGTTTATTTTTTTTTAAATATCTGTGGTTAAAATTTGAAATTTTAGTTTAGTAGTACTTAAATTTCAGGGAAAAAATAAGAATTAGGTGTTTGTCTGACCACCCGAAGCATAATAAAATGATAATATTTTTTTATAAGATTTAGATATAAGTAGAGGACTCATGTCCTGATGTGATGTATTATTTTTAATTTTTTTCCAAGTAAATAATTAATTATGATTTTTTTATTACAACTTTTAAAAATATAAAAAACTCGCATGTCTTACCACCTTAACTTGGTCAAAACTTCATGATTTTTTTTTTTTTTAATCCTATAGTATGCAAAGCAAACAATGTGACACATGTTTTAGATTCAAAAAATGTGATGCCATTTGAAAGCTATAGCTGTTTTTCATTCATCCTATCAATAAGTACTTTAGTCGCAATTGAAATAGAAATGAATAATAATTATTTATTAAATTCAAAGTAAAGCATAATTTATATTGGTGGAAAAGTGAGAATCTCCTTTAAAAACCCTTTTCGTGTCATCAATTTTAGGTAAAAAAAGTCATCAGCCACATACCCATCATATCACCACTTTTTGGCCCATCATGATCCTACACATACCCATGTTGATCATGCTTTGGAATAAATTCTTGAGATATATCCTCAAAATCATTAGGTGATGTAGAGAGATTTTCAACATGATCATTGGTCAATGGATTGTGGATTATATCAATAGGATCAAATAATTATAACACTCGTTTCACAAAATAGATCATTTTCCAATATTGTTGAGGGGTTTTGATCATGACTAAAAAGTGACTCTTGATGTATGTTGAGTTGATCATTGGATGAGGTAGAAACATCTTCAAGGTGGAGAGATTTTCAATGCTTTCAACCATAGGATCAAATGATGTTAACATTTCTTCAATTTGATCATTGTTGAGTATTTTTGGTGGATTTTTATCATGATTGAAAAGTGACTTTTGATATATGTTGATTAGATCATTGGATCATGAAGTAAAAAAATATTCAAGGTTCTCATTGCTGGATAGATCTTGAACATTTTTTTCAACAATTGTGGTGGAGAGATTGTCATTGCTATCACTAGTTGTTGAATCTTGATCATTGTCCTCAACAATTATTATTTTTTTATCAATACTTAGGTCTTGAATGAGATTTTTGAGTTGAATACAATTTGATGTTTTATGAAGATTTTCTCTATGATACTCACAATAAGATCTACCCCTATTCCAAGGGAAGTCTAGGATAGAGTTGAAAGCACTTACTTTTGGAAGAGTGGTGAGTTTTGCATTAATTAGCTTTCTTAGCACTGATTCGATTGGTACTCCAAGAGGAGTGTATTCACATTTGTGATCTTGTGATATTTTTCCTTGTTGAGGTGATTCTTATTTTGATTGATCCTGGAGATGTGGTTATTGGGTTTTTTGTTGATGTTGTTGATCTAGATATCCAACCCCTTGACATTGGAGATATTGTTCTTGATGTGGTTGTGGACACAACTCAATGCTTTAATGACATGGTTTAACCAATGGAAGAGTGTATTGATTTTGGGGTGGAGATGTTTCTTGGCACAATGAATCAACTATTTTGGTAAGTGTAGCAATTTGATCTTGCAAAATTTGATCATGATTTTGATCTTGACACCCTTGATATAGTTGATTTGGTTTTTGTTCAAGCAAATTTGGAATGTATACTTGTGGTGTTTGTATGGGATCACATAAAAATTGATTTTGGACAATGTTCTGATTTGGGATGATGTTTACATTTGGCTTTATAGGTTGAAATTGAACATTGTTGTGGTTGGTAATCATAGTGCCTTGATTTAGGTAACTTTGATTTTGCATGGTGTTACCTTGACTTGGATGAATATATGGAGTACTTAACATATTGTTTGGACTTTGAACAACATTTTTATGATTCACGAACATATCTATCCCAAAGTTTACCAAGTTTGGATTTGAAATGTTCATTTTTGGTAAAATTGTACTTGGTATATTCACATTTGGCATGTATGGATTTGGTGGGATAATATTGTTTTGTTGAAGACTCATGAATTGATTGTTTGGACTTTGATTTAAATCTACCATAGGGAAAGGTGTTCCAAAATTTAGATTGGACATACTCACATTTGTTGTACCATTGAGGTTTGTAGGAGCTAAAGATCCCATGTATGGATTGTATAAATGTGTTTTTTGATAGCTAATTGGGATTGTAAGGATTTGATAGTTTGGTTGACTTAGATTATTCATGATGTATGAATCAATTTTATATTCCATTTTTTATTGTGTTTTGAAATTTTTTGCAAAAGTGACCCTCTAAGGTGTTTAGGACCAATGATGAGATGAAAGATGAAAGGGTGAGTGATATGGGTGTTGGACTTATAGGAACTTTGGATCAATGCTTAGACTTAGGGTTTGATTTTGATGTTTTGATTGGATAATGAACTTGTGAACCCCAAGATGGAAATGTGATCTTTACGATAAACTTGTTCAAAGAGGTGCTAATTTAACTAGAAGTATGCAAAAGGATGCATTCTCACACTCCTAACTAAACAAGGTGATTTTGATGTGTTTTAATGATGTACCCAAGTCTAGATAATGAAATTTTCCAAAGCTCTAAAAGTTTTTTGTGGGATGGAGGATAAATGTTTGGGATGAATGAAGTGTTTGATTTGATCTCAAATGAACCTAACAGGGACCTTGTTTATAAGACCAAGATAGTGAAGAACATGCTTTTCCCTAAGAGTGGTTCAAACCAAAAGACCAAAAGAGACCAAGCACATGTAAGGGGTTCAATTTGAGTTAATCTTGATTAATGGGTTTCTTTTTACCACATCCTTTTTTCTTGCTTAAGTTTTAAACTAAATGTCTATGAAAAGGCATTCTTTCATTCCACAAGGTCCATTATGTGAGAATCAAGAAGTCAAAGCCATAGTTTCCTTATATTGGCTTTGGAGAAAATAAATTGAGAAATGGGCCCGAATACTTAGAAGCCTCTAAGGATAGAATCCCTAGGGACAAGTAGTAGTATGTTGACTCTTTAAAGATATTTTTTCTTCCAAAGGGTTTGAAGTTTTGATGATTTGTTGAATGTTTGTTTTTGGATCATTTTGAAATCAAGCAAAGTGTTAAACTGGCTCACAATTATTACAATCCTAGGATAGAAATAACTATATTTGTTGAATTCCCACTTGGATTTCTCTAATTACACTTATTCAAAGTGGATGATTAGAAGCTTGACCATACTAGCTCCCCTCCATGAAACTCACTTCTACGGGTCAGCCAAGCTTTGAGTTCTCATGAATCTCCCATGATGAACTCTTCATATCTACTAAGAATTTCAAGTATGTGGGACAGCTTCAGAGGTTTGACCTCCTGACATCAACAAATATTAGGGATTTTTGGCTTTATATAGATTGGTTCATAATCAAGGCACCTGTTTAGAAGGCCAAATGAGAGGCAAGATCAACCCATATAAAGAGTATCACCTATAATAATGAGTTTCCTCAAAATTCAAATTTATATACTGACCATTGGGAGTAGCTTGGCATTTAGATCATTACCGATTTGAGTCATTCCCTTGGGGTGAGTACTTTTTCGCACCAAGGAAAGCTCTCTAAAGGTAAACAACAATGATGGAGTACATTTGCAGTTCGAAAACCTAACACACTTAGGAGGGAACACACATAATACATTTTCTTCACACTCGCATGATTTATTCAATTTTAAAACCAAACTTGAAGTGTGGAGTCAATATTTTAGACAACCTAATTTCACTAAAATACTTTTGATTCTTAAGAACACCATGAAGCACGAGAGAAGTGCATATGAATTTGAATGAAAAAACTTGCAAAAAAGATTACAAGGCAAAGCAAACAAAAGTTCTTGGGTGATCTCACAATAGTGGTTTATAATTTTTGGCCAAATTGGACACTAAAATAATTTTTTTAACTAAATCTTCACTTTTAGGCACCTATAGTGGCTAAACCATGAGAAATTTGAAGATGATGCAAACTAGAGTTTCGTGACATTTTGTTGTAGATTCTAAATATATTTTTATCAAAATTTTTGGAATCAATTTGTACTTCTTTTTCCATCTCCGTTGAAAACTAGTTTATTTTAGAAAACAACATTTTAAAAAGTGACACTCACCATATAATGTATAACTTTTTTTCCATGAAGGATAAAATTCTAATTCTTTAGAATTTAGATTTGTAACTTTGATATCTAGTGCTTCCACTTAGTTAGATAGTTTTTTATTGAATATTTTATCTTTAATCAAGTTTCAAAGTCAAACCAACTACAATTTAGACATAGTGTGATCGTATAACACGTAACTTTTTTTGTATGTATCGATTTTTTTTTTGTTGGATCAAGTACTTCAATATCTAGTGCACTCATATTTTTCAAATTTTTTTTACCTATTTTTAATAAAACTGAAAAAACAAATACATAATAAAACTAAAACATATTAAAATTATATCTGTTGGATGGCTCGTTCCGAGGACTACCTGATTCCAGTTGGGTTTGTGAATTCTCTACCATTTTTGTCTTCAACCCAAGCTCCAAAGTGCAAAACAATAGATTTTTTTGTGCCTAAGGGGGAGAATGAGGGATAAGGGGGATTCGAACGAACCCCTAGGGGTTCGAGTGAACCCCCAGGGATTTGCTCGAACCTTGGTTCGACCAACAACCCATTGATAATGCATTTTTTTGGTTTTTGGGCAGGAAAGAATTGAATGGGTTCGCTCAAACTAATAGGTTCGTACAAACCCCTAAAATCATTTATTTTGCCATGGGGTCATTTTTTGTGAGTTTTCCTTCCTCACTCAAATTGTAAACCATTTTTGTGGGTTTTCCCTCTTTTTAAATACTCAAAGCAACGATGAATTCTTTTTAAGCAACAAAAACCAAGTGTGAAGTTGCTTGTTAAATTTTAACCCATTTGCAAAGTCTAGTGAATTTCTAATGTTCATTTTTATGGTGCAGGATCACCTACACCTTATTATCAAAAATTGATCATTTGATGTTGATTCTATGGTGACTCAAGGGTAGATTAAGATGTTTTAAGTTTTTTTATACTAAATAAGTTCTAAAAATACCACCCCCATTTGTGTCTAATAGGAAAAAATTGTAAACAATGTCAAGTGCAAATCAAAAGTTGTTAAAATAGTATTTTAGGGGAATATGAAGAGATTAGCATTTTAATAGATAGTTGAGAAAGTTAGCCATTGGTTTTTGATTCAAAAATGTATTTAAGGCCTCAAGAATGCTTGAAAAAGTTGTTGAAAAAGTTTTTATTGAAGATTGGAAGCAATATACAATGTTTACTCTGCTAATTCACTGTAATTTCTATGTTTTCTAAACTTTATAAACTATTTACAGCTTGTATAGACTCTTTTGTGCTTTGAAACTCATTGTACTATGTGCATTAATGTATTAACTTTCAGTTGAAGTAATTTTGAGAGTTTAATATTCATTTTGAAGAAAGATCTCATTCATTTTTTGTAATTGATTGGTAAAACTAGTGAAGTGCCTGTTTGAAGAACAAACAATGGAATGAGCCTTTCCACCTACTATCTCAGTCTATTTCTTAGTGGAAAGGAATTTTTTAATGGTAGGTTAGGTCTTTCCTATGTTTCTATAGTTAGTGGAGTCAAGTTTCTATTTTGGGAAGATGCCCTATGGTTGGGCAGTGAAGATTTCTTTGTGAAATAAAGGTGTCTTGATGGGTTTTGACAAATTGATTAAGGAATTGTTAATAAAATTATTTTGTGGGTTTGTGTAGATTACTTTCAATGTGTTTGATGTGTTGGTTGTGTCAAGGAAGCCCATTTTTTTTATTTTTAATTAAAACCTAGGTATTTAACTAAAACTAGAGGGTTACAGGACATAATAAACCTGACCAAAATAACCCTGGATAGAATAACCTGGTCACAATAACCCAGGGACAAAATAACCCAAGGTCATAATAACCCAAGCCAAAATAACCCATGGTCAAAATAACCCATGGAAAAAATATCCCCATAAGAATATAGAGAAAGGAAAACAAAATTTATAAATTACATTTATGTTGCTAAAAAAACTTTATTATTCAAATTTTCAATTAAAGTGTCAAATTATGAGCAATGCCTCTTATATAATATAAAATCTTATGGTTGTCATAACTATCAACCAATATTTTTAGTCTTTCTTTAAGTTCACGATATTTTTTCCTACTTGGTTGCCCACTATATCCAACCATATATTTCTCTATTCTATTCTCTTGGAGGCTTTGTTCTTTTTTCACTGCTTTGATGAATTTCTAGATTGAGTTGTGTGATGCTTGAAGCAATTCACTAAATCCTTTGTGTCATCCCTCAATAGTATTATTGGTTATGGGAAGATCATCTTGAGTAGCTAAATAGCAATTCTACATTGTGATTGGAAACTGGGGTGATCATTTGTTGTCTCTTTTGGTTAGTCTACCAATCCACGTGTCTTCAAAATAATCAATTATGGGTTGTAGGGTCTCCTCATTTTCTATATAATAAGGAGATTTTTGAAGTGTTTCAAATGCATCAATTACGTCTATCTGAGGCATGAAATCTAATGCAACAAGTTTCTTTACTTCTCTTAATTCTACCACTTTATATATCTTTTTAATTCCTTTTCATTTATATCTTTTCATAATAACTCTTAATCAACTTATTCCCACGAAATTACCTTTATTTTTATACTTATTTACCATTTTATAGGTTATTTAAGTATATTAAATGTGTTTTAAGGTTATTTTAGGGGTATATAATGGATATATGGTCTAAAAATGGCCTAAATAGCCTCTATGGTGCCTCACAATCATATTTAAAATTTATTTTGTCATTTCTAGTTTACTAGCTTGATCTAAAATGACCATGGGTTATTCTGTCCATGGGTTATTTTGACCACGTGTTATTTTGTCCATGGGTTATTATGACCCTAGGTTATTTTGTCCTTGGGTTATTTTGGCTGGGTTATTTTGTCCAGGGTTATTTTGGTCGGGTTATTATGTCCTAATACCAAATTGGAGGGTTTGTTGGAACAGTATTAAAGAAGCCTTAAATCTAGAAAAAAATCATGGAATTTGATGTTTTGTCACATGCTTGTTGACTTTTTATTATTTTTTTATGAAGGGAATATGTTTGAGAGGTAGTTCCTTTGTTAAATTGGGCTAATTTAGTAGCCTTTTCAAAGAGGGTAGTCTAAGGGTTTTCTATTTTTGGACAAAGAAGTCTCAATGAATTTGTTGGAATGTTGTGTGGGGTGATGTTATGAGACTTAGAGGGTGTCTAAAAGGTATTTGAAATGCCTTCTCTAAAAGATATTGCATGAGGTTGAATTTTGAAGACTAGAAGCCTATTGGTGTGAGGTTGGATCAAGTTGAGAGTTTGTGTTTCAAGGGTTGATGTCTAGTTGAAGTTTGATTATTTTAAGTTTAATTGTGAGTTTCTCTGCCTTGTATTGTATCAGGTTGTATTAGAGCTTTAGAAACAAGATCTTTGTTGGTGATTTATTTGATTTTTGTAGGTTAGAAGAAGGATTATTGGTGAAGATGCCTCTGAAAGGTATTGGTGATGCAAGGGAGTTGCAAGATCTGAAAAAGAAGCATGCTAAGCTTCTAGAATCTCATAATACATTTTTGGCAAGTCTTGCTACCTTGTAGACAAGGAAAAGGAGAGAAGTAAATGAAGAGAGTGAAACAAAAGAAGATGATGAAGATTATGAGTATGTTGATGAAGAATTGGTCCTTGAGGACTAGAGGATGGTGAAGATGCTTAAAGAAGTGAAAGGTGAATCAATAAAGGTAAAAGTTGATCTTCCTATTTATGGTGGTAATTTAAATGAAGAGGAATTACTTGATTATATTGCTACTATGGATAATTAATTTGAAAGTCAGGATATTTTAGAAGAACAGATGGTGAAGGTTGCAAGAATAAAGTTAAAAGGACATGCTATTCTATGGTGGGACTATGAACAAGCAGAGAGAAGAAAGCAATGCAAATAAAGGATTGCTTCAAGGGACATGAGCATGCCAAAATTAGAAGGTAAGTTTCTTCCAAAGGACTATGAGGTGTAGTTCTATAAAAAGTTGCAAGGTTTGAAACAAAAAGATCTAGATGTCAAGTCTTACACTAATGAATTTTACAAATTGAGCATAAGATCTAGAAGGGATGAGGATGAGGCTGAAAAGGTGACTAGATATCTTGGTGGTTTGAGATTTAATATACAAGATGAACTTGTTGTTGCTAACCCCAAATATTTTTAATAGTGTTTTCAATTAGCAATCAGGGTGGATGAAAAACTTAAGCAGAGACAAGAGAAAGTAGTTAGAGGAAGAGGTGCTACTAGTGCAAGAGGAAGAGGAGTAATTTATACACCAAATCAGCCATTGGAAAAACAAGAAGGAGCAAATAAGGGTAAGGAACAAGGTATTGATGTTAGAGGTGGTTTTAGAGGTAGAGGTAGATTCAATGGTGGAGGAGATTATAATGTCTTTGCAGGGAGGTGTAATCATTGCAATGAATATGGTCATATTTCTTGGAAATTTCTTGAGAGGGTTGGTAGTTCATGTAGTGGTGAAAAGAGGATTGATAGGAGAGCACAATTGGTTCAAGAAGAGGAGTGTGAAAGCAATCATTCTACAATTTTAAGAGCTACTCCTCAAATAGGGGAAATGTTGATGATGAAAAAGATAGTATTGAAGGAAACAAAAGAGGTAGAACCATTGCAAAGGAAGAGTATTTTCAAAACTAATTGTAAGTGCAAGGATAAGGTATGTAGAGTTGTCATTAATTTTTGCTCAACTGAAAACATGGTGTCAAGTGAAATGGTGAGTAAGTTGAATTTGAAAAAAATTCTTCATGAATTGCCTTATAAAGTTTCATGGTTAAGTGATGGACAATATTTGTTAGTTAATGAAAAGGCTATTGTAGATTTCTAGATTAGGGGTTATAGTGATAGTGTTTTTTGTGATATCCTACCTATGGACTATTGTCACCTACTCCTAGGTAGACCTTGGCAATATGATAGGCATGCCATGTATGATGGTAGAGAGAATACCTACACCATAGTGAAAGATAGTTGTTATTTTGTGTTAACTCCACTTGTAGAAGAGGTCAAGGGTAAAGAAAAGGTCATTATGTGTGGAAGAAAAGAACCTTTGATTGTTGTGAGCGCAGACAAAAAGGAAAAACCTAATGTTGCTTCAAAGATTTAAGATGTAGGGATAGCAAGTGTGAGAGCACAAATAGGGTTGAAAAGTGATTTGACAGTGAAAAATAAAAAGAGTGTGTTGGTAGGGACCATAGAGTGTCCTATGTCTGAGAATAAGGGTGAAAAACAAGTGAAACTTGTAGGTACAGTGATTAGAAAGTCTGACAAGATAGTGACAAGGAAAGTTAATGGGACAGTGCAAATGAGACAAGGAGAACAAGGTAGTAAGAAAATTGTAAGCAAGGAATCTAGACTTAGGGAAGAACACAATGCAAGATGTTACTAACCATTGTTTGTATGCAGGTGTAAGTGCAGGGAAGCAAGCAAGTTTTTAATAAAGGCTAGAAAGAGGAAAAACATTAGGTATGAGAGAAAATGTAAAGGCTTATCCAAGTGTAAGTAGAGTTCAAAGTGGAGGGAAGTATGAAGAAAAAAGCATGGTACAATGGAAAGAGTTTATGAACCAGAGGTATCTAAGTGAAGCTTGGGAAAGTTGGTATCAACCTCAACTCATGTGGCATGAATTTTTTCTTGTGGGGGTGTATGGTGAAGGAGTACCTACACCATGTTATCAAAAATTCATCATTTGATGTTGATTCTAGGGTGACTTAAGGGTAGATTAAGATGTTTTAAGTTTTTTAATACTAAATAAGGTCTAAAACTACCACCCCCATTTGTGTATAATAGGAAAAAATTGCAAACAATGTCAAGTGCAAATCAAAAGTTGTTAAAATACTATTTTAGGGGAATATGAAGAGATTAGTATTTTAAAAACAGTTGATAAAGTTAGCCATTGGTTTTTGATTCAAATATGTATTTAAGGCCTCAATAAGGCTTGAACAAGTTGTTGAATTTTTTTTTATTGAAGATTGGAAGCAATATACAATGTTTACTTTGGTAATTCACTATAATTTATGTGTTTTTGAACATTATAAACTCTATATGGCCTGTATAGACTCTTTTTGCTTTGAAACTCATTGTAATCTATAAATTAATGTCTTAAATTTCAGTTGAAGTAATTTTGAGAGTTTAATATTCATTTTGAAGAAAGATCTCATTCATTTTCTCTAACTAATTGGTCAAACCAGTGAAGTACCTATTTGAAGAACAAATAATGGAATGAGCCTTTCCACCTATTGTCTTAGTCTATTTCTCAATAGAAACACAATTTTTAATAGTAGGTTAGGTCTTTCCTATGTTTCTATAGTCAATGGAGTCAAGTTTTTTTGGTAAGATGCCTTAAGGCTAGGCAATGAAGTTTTCTTTGTCAAATAAAGGTGTCTTGATGGGGTTTTGACAAATTGATGAAGGAATTGTCAATACAATGATTTTGTGGGTTTGTGTAGAGCATTTGAAAGGTGTTGTGTTTGTTTTTCCAAGGAATCCCAGTGTTGTGTTGTTTGTGCCAAGGAATCTTAGTGTTGTGAGTTTTAATAAAACCTTAGATATTTGCTTGAAAATGGAGGATTTGTTAGAAACATACTAAAGAAGCCTTAAATCTAGAAACAAATCATGGTATTTGATGTTTTGGCACATGATTGTTGACTTTTTGTTGTGATTTTGTGAAGGGAAGATGTTTGAGAGGTAGTTCCTTTGTTAAATTTGGCTAATCTAGTAACCTTTTGAAATAGGGTAGTCTAACAGTTTTCTATTTTGGGACAAACAAGTCTCAATGAATTTGTTGGAATGTTGTGTGGGGTGATGTTATGAGACTTAGAGGGTGTCTAGAAGGTATTTGAAAGGCCTTCTCTAAAATATATTGTGTAAGGTTGAATTTTGAAGACTACAAGCCTATTGGTGTGAGGTTGGATCAAGTTGAGAGTTTTTGTTTGAAGGGTTGATCATGTCTAGTTGAAGTCTGATCATTTTAAGTCTAATTGTGAGTTTCTCCACCTTGTATTGAATCATTTTAGTCCAAATTGAAAAAATAAAATCAATGATTAATTTTAAACCCAAATTGATCTAGTTGGCCTAAAATAGAAAAAAAAACAATAATTGGATTCTCAAGACTACTACAATAATCATTTAAAAATGCTTTTTCAAGTTCAATGTCCAATGCCTACTCTTTGAACTTAAATCTACTTGATATTTTCTAGATTTTCTCTACTTTTCTTCTTCATTATCTTAGTGATCCAAATATGAGAGAGGCTTCCACTGATTCTTTATGCGAATTTTTAAGTTTCAGTCATATGTCGTCTTACAATATAAATCAAATTGCATTCAAAAAGTAAGGAATAGGTGGCATTATTTCTAAGAATTGTCCAATCAAAACCAAAATTCAGATCTCCTTAGCAAAAGCACAAGAAACAATGTTGAATCCCTCATATGTGTGTAATCTATAAAATCTTGAACAATAGTAATTAAATTTTGTAGAGATTATGTCAAAGTTTTGTCATATGAAGATATAAGTCAGATTGTATAAAGCAAAAATCATAAAGATTTGGAAGAATATCGAGTTTAAGATTTTAAAGATGACACTCTGAGGAGGCCATTCAATTCTAAGATTTTGAATGAATTAAATTTGTAGGCCTATTGAATGCATTAATTTGTGATTGATCTACACTGTAAAAAAAATTTAAGGATTGATTTCAAAAAATGATACATTTTGCTAGATCAAATCCTAGTGCATTTAATTGGCAATCAAATCCACACACATTTCCCAATGACATTTCATATCAAAGATATTAAAAAATAATCCCACCTCACAAATGATGGCACACCTACAAAGATTTTAAGTCGTGCTATCAGAAGCCAAATCTGATTGCATGGTAGAGGATTCACCATTATCAATAATATAAATGTGAAGGAAAGAAGTTTCCAAAAAATTGAGTTGCTTTCCATTTTAGTTGACACTAACTCTCCTATAAGCTGCATGAAGATTGAAGTGGACATTATTAAAGAATGTATACATTTTACGACTAATAATGATTATGAATTGATAATATCTAATGTTCATGGATGACCAACAATCCTCTAGAGAAAAGGTTAGATGTATCTATTGGGATTCCATGTAGTGTAGTAACATTACCTTGTGGTGACCACCTAAAAATGTGTTGGAATGCTAGCATGATGTGAAGGAAAATATAAAATAAAATTTTATTGAGCTCACCCGATCTGAAGATGGTTTGATTCAAATCCCATTGCTTCTTCAATCAAATCAAGAAATTGATTAAATACACCTAATGAGTACAACTATAATAATCTTATTGGTGCATGTCATAGAGATTGTTTTTGTGAATAGGCAATCAATATATTTCATGAGATGAAGGTGGTTGGATGTAAGCTAGGTTGTGTGACCTACAATTCTCTGCTAGATTTGTATGGGAAAAAATTGGTACCATGATGAGGCATTGAACACCTTACAAGAAATGGAGAAGAATGGGCACCCTCCTAATATTTTCACTTTTAATACACTAATATTTGTGACCTAGTTGCAGTTCGCTGGTGATGGCTCTATTCCTATTCAATGGAAAATGTATCCTCTAACTTTGTTTTAATTGAGCCATTGAGGCTAACCGACCCAAACAAATGAATATGCTTATTTGTTTGCCTTAACAAATAATCTAAATGTTATGGGGAGAGCATCTAATATCAATGAAAAAAACACACTAGCTCTACTCTACGCAAAAGACCAACAATCCTGCCTTTTCCTACTAGAAAGAGGATCTTCCCTACCAAATTGGGTATCGTATAATGAAATAAGAGATGAGACTAGGTGCGATTTCTGAGTATATTTTTTCCCTCCTTTAGCCAACCAAACCTTGCATAATGAACCCACGACTTTGGTAAATGCCACACCTTTGTTCTGGAGACTCACTACTTTTATTGATGAGGGTCTTGAAAAATATAGGTTCCTTAGCACACCTGGCAATTTATCTACAAGGTTTGCATTTGGAGGATCACCATCAGTTGGGCTGCATCATTCACATTCTATCACTCTACAAAAACCCTAGTTAGTTATATGCTAAAAAAGAAAAATCTCTCCTGGTTAAACAACCTATCAATGATATACTACTAACTTAAATCAAGCACCCTTTCAAAAATGAAGAATAGGAAACATATGGATTTATAGTGGCATTGTTTGCTCTCAAAAGACACTCTTATTTAAACTATCAACATGACATGCTTTTTTGCGCTCTTATTCAAACAATGGGCATACAGACAAGTCACATGAACTATTGATAGTATAGCACCAAAAGATATGGTCTCATTGAATGCAAGATATCCATAAGATGGATCTTTTGAAAGACTTTAGATTACAGTTTAGATAGAAATTTAATTGACTTTCTATAAAGCCTTGCACACAAAAGCTAGGATTGACCAACATGATTAAGATTGAGTCTACCACTATTCACATCAATAGCCACCATAGGATATCATCAACTTTGTTAAACAAAGTCATTTGTAGTTTTTACCCATGATCATAATATAAAACTAGAGAATAATTGTCTTTACCAATACACTTCTACTCAATTTTGAAGGTACTCTAAATAAGAAAAACCATAAACAAAAACAATATTATCCTTAGTAAAAGTGATACAAAGTCAAATTAGAGAGCCAATGCATAGAAAAGGTCCCACAGTGGGTGCTGAAATGTGAGAGGTGTATCTGCAAGATCACTAACAATGGATAAATAATACCAAATTAGCCAATGTTAGCAAACTCAAATAAACCACTCCCTATGAAATTATTGATCAAACATAGAAGAGAAAACATGAAGGAATGCAACATAGCCAAATAAATATGTAAATATAACATAAATCAACCAAACCATCATCCCATATGGGGATTTGTGCTCCTTTGATGTGAAAAGAGAGCCCTTTCCCAACCCCTTTTGATAAACTTCTTGATATTGATGAGAAGATGAATTTGATGCAAAATCATCATAAAAATAAGCTAAGATGTGATGAAATGCAAATGATGATTGTTCCTATAGTGAGGATGCTAATATTTTGGATGGATTATGGAATAAAAGTTCCTTGTATTTATAGGTTGAAGGTTTGAAAAAAAGGAGAGATGGTAAGAGTGTTAGACTAAAGAAGAGCTAATGATATTGTGACACTTGTCACATGGCTAGTGGAGGAAGGTGGAGCACATTTTGGAGAATGTGCATGGTTAATGCATGTAGTTGAGGATTTAAGAGGTGTAAGAGAGATTAATGTACTCGTAAGAGGCATTAAATGAATATGGTTGAAATGTTTTGGAGGTAAATGGTTTGGGGCAAGAAAGTAAAATAAGTGGAGTAAATGAAGGAATATTCCTTGTGAGGGAAAATATGTTAGTAATTAATTAAAGAAATTGATTTTCATGTGCAACTAGGGTAGTTGACCATGGGTTTTCTTTGACCAAGGTTGATTCAAAAGCTAGAGAAATGAGGGATTAGTATTAGGAGTTAATTAATTTAAGATTAATTAACTTGGATGAAATCAGCCGATTTATGAAATTTAATTTAAATGTTTGGGTTTATTTAAATCAAATGAGAGGATGTTATAACATTAGGATTTTAATTAAATGTATTGATTTATTTAATTAAAAGAGATGGCATTAGTTAGTAGAAAGTGAATTAATCAAATAAACTTAGTTACTTGATTAATATAGAAATAATGTTAATTTGAGCTGTCTACATCTCTCCCCTATTTGAAGCAATGTAGCAGTTGCATTGGTTCAAAGAATAACACTGGCAAGATCAAAGTTCAAAATTTTTCTTATTTTTTTGAATGCCCCAATACAAAGAAGTATACTGGTACACTACCCCCTCGAGAGATCATGCATTTGGTGATGCTTCATGAGTAGAATAGAATAAAAAGTGTACTTGTTATTGGCTACAATATTTTTGTATACCTAACTTTTGAGACAAACGTGAGCCTTCCTGAAGAGGCTAAGCATATTGGAAAACTACTTTTAGAGAGTTCAATTTTGCTTTCAATTTTTCTCATTCTTCATAAAGGCCATCAAGCTTGAAATAGCTGATCAAAGATATGGAATTCATGCAAAAAGGTGAATTAAAAACTACACATTATACTCTCAAGAACTCTTTTCTAGAATAACTTCAAAGAGCTTTTCAACACATTATTTTTGGTAAGGTTGAATTTTTTCAATTGTTGCTTGGGTAAAAAATTGAAGCTATCCTTGACACCCAATAAATTTATGGCTAACAACAAGATGTAAAGTTTGAGGAAGTTCTTCAAGGATGAAATTGGGAATAAAATTCATAATGGAAAAGAGAGTATTGACCATAGGTTTACTTAAATCTTGATGTGACTGTACTACTATTGCTTCAATGTTCATGACACAATCTGCTAAAAAATTATTGCTCATTCATACCTTGTTAATTGAACCTATGATATTGCATTGCATATATCTAATGTACTTTAGCTCTAAATGTCTGTATTGAAATACAGTAATAAACAGTAATAAAGTTATAACAATAATAGAAAATATATTTCATTTAACAGTAGTGTTTCAAAATAGTAGATTTAGTTTTACAATAGTGAGTGAGTTGCAGATTTTACAACACCCTATGTTTTCCAATCTGTAATTTTATAAATAGTATTCATGTAATAATTAGTAATAAAGAGTAATAAATAGTAGTAAAGAGTAATAAAGAGTAGTACAAAATACAGTAATAAAAAATAATAAAGTGTAATACAAAATATATTTCATTCAACAATAGTGTTTCAAATAGTAGATCTAGTTTTACAATAGTGAGTGTGTTGTAGTTTTTACAACACCCTATGTTTTCCAATCTGTAGTTTTACAAAACAGTATTCATGTAATAAACAGTAATAAATAATAATAAAATTGATAATAAAGAGTAATAGAAAATATAGTAATAAACAGTTATAAGAAGTAATGCCAAATATCTTTCATTCAACAATAGTGTTTCAAAATAGTAGATCTACTTTTACAATAGTGAGTGAGTTGCAATTTTTACAACACCATGTGTTTTCCAATTTGCAATTTTACAAAATATTTTTCATGTAATAAATAGTAATAAAGAGTAATAAAAAGTAATAAAGAGCAATAAAGAGTAATACAAAATACAGTAATAAATAGTCATAAAGAGAAATGAAAAATATCTTTCATTCAACAGTAGTGTTTCAAAATAGTAATACAAAATAAAATTTGAATTTTCCATCTCTTATTTAGCAAGTCTTTGCAGATCCTAATCATATTCAGTCTTTACATTTGTGCCCTAATTTGAGTGACAGGGGCATCCTAAGCCAAGATACTAAATAATGTTTTAATAATTTGTTGTAATTGGTATAGGGTGGTCTAGCAGTGTGTGGAGGGAACAATACATCTCTTGTATATCCTCTTCAATGTGTGGGTCCACTACATGACCATGAACTTGCATTACTTAGACAAAAAAACTAGGATCCTCATGCTATAATATTTTGCTAAACGTTTCTTTTACACACCTCATATCTGAGGATGATTCAAGCAATGAATGTGAAAAGATTCCACTAATGGCATATACACCATGATCAACATCATATCTTTGGAATGATTTATCAAGTTGTGTGTGATTTACCACTAAATTCCAGACATACTTTGCACATTGAATGTGAACCATACTATGGTTTGTGAGTAGGTCTATGGATTTTGAGAGGAATCGACATGCTACATCAACCTCAGAATAGGGGAGTGCAAGTTCCATGGGCTCTGTAAATCTTTTGATTTTATGAATTGCATCCTCTATTGTCTGACAATTGAATTTAAAAGAAGAATGCAGCCTCTCCATAGTGAACAAAACTACCATTTTTTTTTTACCGTCACTGGGAAGCTAGCTGATGTGTATCCTTGAATTCAACATTTTTAGTTGTACTATCAAAAAAAGGGAAAGAACATTAGTAACAAATAGTGCTACTAACATGTAGAAAAAAATTATTTACTCGTAACTACTAATCCATCCACTACTTAAGAAAATAAATAAATAAAGCAATACATTGATGAAAACAAAAGGTATTAGTTACATGAATACTATTTTGTAAAACTATAGATTAGAAAACACAGGATGTTATAAAAATTGTAACCCACTCACTATTGTAAAACTAGATCTAAGTGCAAAAAAAGAGAATTAGTTGGGTGGAGACATAAGAGTCTTATCTAAAACATATGAATTATGTACAATCATAAATACACTTGTTGCAAATAACTTGTTAAAAGAAATATATGAATTATGTAATCATAAATACACTTGTTGCAAAAAACTTGCTAAAAGAAACATATGGATTATGTAATCATAAATACACTTTCAAAGTTGGGAAAAAAATAGCTACAAAGGTACATGAAATTATTCAATACATTTAAAACTCTATCACTTTTCCTACAAGAAATCTAAAAAAATCCCAAAAATATTTGTTATGAGAATTCTATGACATGCTAGTAATAAAAAATATGAGGATGTACTAGAAAGTATGTAATGAAAAAGGAATTTTCTCTAAAAACAATTGGTAAGAAGCATAACAAAGTGAACGAGATAGATAATGTATTGACTTGAGATGTTGTTCCTACTCATGAGAAGTGGTGGAAGGAGCATGTATAGTATGTGCAAGGGGAAAATGGCAATGCAGAAATGGATTGACTTGAAAAATTTTCTATTGCATATGAATTTGTGCAAGCAAACAAAAAGAGAGATGATAGTATAAGTGGAGTTGAACAAATGAAGCCAAGCATTCTTGAAGTTAACAATTCCATGGAACAAATACAATTGAATATGGATGATAAGGAAAAGGAAAAACTAGATCTAAGCATAGAAAAAGAGAATTATTTTGGTGGAGGCATGAATGTCTTATCTAAAAATGAAACAAAGATTTGTGTCACCTCTTACACCTCTAGGGTTTTTGCACCTAAAAGGAGAGAGACAAAGATCAACACTTCACTCAAGAACAAAACCTTGAGATTTCAATGCAAAGTAGACTAAAATCTATCAAAGGAGATTTTCCTAAAGGATGAAAAATGACAAAAGAGATTCACTACCTAATGTAAACCTAGAAAATGCAATATGTTTGAAAACACAATGTGATATGAAAATATATACTAAATGACCTAGAAATGTTCATGAAACAAAACAAAAAAGTGTAAAAAAGAAAGTGTGCACTTAGAAAATTATATAGGCTGGAATAAAATGTTGTTGATTCTAAAATTTTGACCTACCGGAACTAATATGCCATTCTAGATGAATCAATCCCAGATTTGGAAAACTGCACTTAAGCCTTTTTTGGGAAAATGGGTATCTGAATCTACAAAAATTCATGAAAAAAATGTACAGTGGGACTCATATGCCACTAATGAAATATGAGTCCACTTTGACTTTCTTGAGAACTCGAAAGTGGAAATAGAAACTCTTGGTATGCTCTTTCTGCTCCTCTAGGTGTCTAGATCTAAAACCCTAATTTCCAATACTATAAGTGACTTTTTGTGGATATTTTAACCTTTCCAATAAGGATATGTCTTCAAAAATTTTGGAACGTATTATTCAATCATTTCCAAACCTTCAAGGTACTCAAATTTGCAAGCCCACAAGGAGAGAGAGAGAGAGAGAGATAAAATATTGATTGTTAGGGCATGGGGGATTGCCTTTGTCAAACCCCTTTTAGGTAATTAAACCAAAATAATGAAATAAGACAATGAAGCATGAAATAATGAAATTAGATACTTACCATGATGATAGATCTTGAATTGTTGTAGTAATGGATGAAGAATCTTCCCTTGAATGCCTTAGGAAGCTATCTTGATGACTTAAAATGCTAAAACCCTAGCTTTCTTGACTTGAGATGGATAATTAATGATGAATGAATCATGAATGAATAATTAATTAGGGTTTAAAATCTTGTTTATATAGGAAATCCTACTCAAATACCCATTAATTTGATCCCCAAGACCGACATTGAAGAAAATTAAACTTAAAACCCAAATTTTTCCTCTCAAACCTCTAAAATGGCCCAAATTGGACTCATTCGCCCAAAGTGATGAACGGGTCCCAGAGGGGCTCTTTTTCCAACTGGATGTTGAGGAGTGAAGAAAATAAGTTTATATGTTGATATAGTCAATTTTTTTTAATCAAAATAAGCCTTGATATGCACAATATGGGGTCATAGGGCCCTATTAATGATGATATAAGGCCAATTAGGGCTAAGGACACAAAGCTCAATGTTAAAGTGTGATTAAATACACTTTACAACATTTTAAATACACTTTACAACATTAAAATGAGGTCCACATAGCCTAGAAAGGTAGAACATCCAATGTGAATGTGTAAAACACATTAGAACAATAGATTAAAACCAAGTTTAATTTACAAGCCTTATAGATTAATGTGAGAATACAATTAAATATATTTTACAATTATGAATTAGGGAAAAGTTAAGTCAATTTATCTTAAAATGGGCCCAAGACCTAGCATGTATGTGTAAAACACATCACAACACTAAATCAAGGCATCATTAGGTCCAATTTATCATTAATTATTCCCATATCAAGCAAGAGATACTTTTTTCTATGCTACCAAAAAGGTAGAAAAGTTCCCTAATGAGATTTCCAAAATAAGCATCTACATACTCTAATGATAAAGACATTGCAAAAACAATAGTTGGAAATGCTCAAAGTGGAGCAAGATAACCAAAGACTAAAACTAACCAATTAGAAAAGGAATTAAAACACAAAAAGAAGTTGTCATGGTCAAAAGAATAGGAGCTTAATACTATTCAGAGAGACCTACAGTCTAAAAGACAAGAATTTGTTAAAACAAATACAACAATGGAAGGTGTTGTTGCACAACTGATAGGTCAAAATTCAAAGGTGTTGTTGCACAATTGATAAAGGTCAAAATTCAAAGGTGGTGTTGCACAACTGATAGGTCAAAAGTCAAAGGTGTTGTTGCACAACTGATAAAAGTTTAAGATGCCACAACAATAGTTGTATTAGAGGTTGGTGGAGGAGGGAATTTGTGTAATGTAGTAGTGCATGAGTTTGCACCAATTCAAATCCTAGAAAGAGGATTTTTTTTAGCCAAGTGGTCTTCTTATTGGTGGAAGTCACAAGTGAGGAGGAAAAAGGCTACAAATCTGCAAACTTGAAGCGTTAACAACAAATTAACATCACAATACATGTGTTCCTCAACTTGCTGCCCATCAAAAGGCAATGAAATATTCAAAAAAGAATCTACTAACATCCCACACTATGATTTCCAACCTACAATTATTCAGTGCATTTTCTTTTACCATCATATGAAAATTTTGAAACCCAAATTTTAGTCCAACCAAGAGTAGTTATAAATTTTTTAGGTGATTTTCATTAAATTATTAATTTCTAAAGAACACAAGAGTTTCATTTCAACCATACTACCTACGTATAATTGCAAGTTGGAAAACATTGTGTGTTATACAATCTACATCCTACATACTTTTCCATAACCCTCTACATGCAACAAACCAATTAGTTAGTCAACCCTCACCTCCATCTGGTTACTTTTATGTATCCCCCACACTAAAAATCCACCCTAAACTCTACACCCTCAAGCATTCAACAAGAATTGAGAAGTGATTCAAGACTAGGCTGTGTGTTTTCCAACTTGCAACTATTATGTGCATTTTCTATTCCAAATGTTTGGAGATATTCAAATGTATTTTTTACTCAAACCAATGGTTGTTATAAAATATGAAGGTGAAATTCAATACATTATATTGTTACAATCTATAGAATAGGAATTGAGAAGTGAGTCACAACTCACTATGTTTTCCAGCTTGCAATATGAAGGTCTAGTGTCAAAAAAAAAATTGTGTACATTTTCACACTTAATTTTGGAATAATTAATTGTAAATTGGACTTGATATCACCTTTATCTAGTGTTGTGATGGATTTTACACATCCACATTAGGTTTTGGGCCCTTCTAAGCTAAATAAACTAAACTTTTCCCTAGGTTAATGTTGTAAAGTGTATTTATTTACAACTTCACATTAAATTTAAGAGGCTTGTAAACTAAGGTGGACCTAATCTAGTGTTGTAATGGGTTTTACACATTCATATGGGATTTAGGTCACTTCTAAGCTAAATAGACCCAATTTTTCCCTATGTTAATATTGTAAAATGTATTTATTTACACTTTTGCATTGAATTTTGGGCCCTCTTGCATTTATGACCTTTATATTGTCATTAATAGGCCCCTATGACCCTATATTATGCATCCCAAGAAATAAAAAATATAACAATATCAACATATAAACTTAACTTACAAACTTCCCAACACTTTAGTAGTGAAAATAGGCCCCGTGTGATCCATTCACCATAAATGGTGAATGAGTCCCATTTGGTCTATTTTTGAGGTTTTAAGTGGGGAAATTTAGTTTTAAGTTCAAATTTCTTCTATGTTTCCCTTTGGGATCAAATAAATAGTCATTTGAGTACATTTCCTATATAAATAAGCTTTCAAATCATTATTTCATTAAGAATTCATGATATCAAGTCAAGAAATAAAGGGTTAAGCATTCCAAGACTTCACAAGATTGTTAAAAGAACATTCAAGATCATTTATAAAGCATTCAAGGGCTGAATTCTTCATCAATTGTTGCAGCAATTCAAGATCCATCATCATGTCAAGCATATCAAGCATCAAGCATGTTATTGAGTTAGTGTTGTGATGTAGCATTGAAGATCCAAGATCAAGCATTATTCTCCTCCTTTTTGTCAAGATCAAGATCTACATCCTTCAGGGAAATTTCATGTTGAGATGTAGATTTAGAAGACATCATCATTCAAGGTAGTATTGCTCATGTTTCATGTCCTTGTTTCATTATTTCATCATTTGGTTTAATTACCTAAAAGGGGTTTGACCAATGCAAATCCCTATTCCCTAACAATCAACACTTTCTTTCTCTTTATTTATGTAATTGTAGATCTAGGTGCTTAGAAGACTTAAAGGATCATTGAAGACTAGGTTCAATCTTGGAGAAAGTTGATGGAATTGTCTCCTCATTTGCAAGGTTTTAATCTTCACTATAAGGTCACCTACAGTGCCGAAATGAGAGTTTCAAATATGGAAACTTGGAGAAGAAGATTGAGTAGATTGAGAAGAACAAATTCAAACTTTGCATTCTAAAAACAGTTTAATCAAACTAATTCATCACAATTTGTGAATGAGTCCCATTGTAGGTGTTTTCCTAAGATTTTTGTAGATTTAGATACCCTTTTTTCTAAAACATGTTTTGTGCAAAAATCCAGGTCTGGGACTAATTTTTCCAGAATGGTAAATGAGTCCCACTAGTCAAAAAATTAGAATTTCTAGTGTTTTAGAGATACTTCTAGTCATCTTTAGATTCCCAAGTGTACATATTTCATTTCACAGCTTACTGTTCTACTTTATATGCATTTCTAGGTCATTTAGTTCAAGTTTGCATCATATTAGGGTTTTGCATTCCATCCTACATTTCATTATCTTTTCCAAGTCATTAATTTGTGGTGAAGCCCTCTTGTAATCTGAAATCATACCCTAGGACAGTCCCTTAGTAGATCTATTTCTCCCATTCCTATCACTTGATTAAGATCTCTAGGGAATCCTTGAATGTTATTTGGAGAAAAGTGATGTTCTATGTCCAAAACCATAAAGCATCCATTTTTCAACTAATCATTTTAGTGAATGTGCATTTAGAACATTTCATTTACTTATTTTGATTCCATCATTATCCTAGATATACCTTGAATTAACTTTGAATTAGGGTTTTCATTAGTTAATTCACATTTTAGGGTTTCTAATTTTTGTATTAGAGAAAGTGCATATAGGTTGCTTTTTTGCATCTCAAATCATAAAAAATCATCTAAAAACTACATTTTCATTTATTTTATAGATCATACAAACCAAAAAGCATAAAAATCATTTGAAAATTTCTAAGAAATTTGAAAAAAAATCCTTACTCGTACTCATTCGCCCCTTTGGTCGAATCAGTCCAATTGCTCATCTAAAACTACCTTTTACAACATTGAAAAACTTATTTTTAATACTTTTTTTTTCTACCATTGGTTAGTTGTTTCAGTTGGTAGAGTTTATGTTACATGCATTTTACTAAATCTAGCTTAAATTGGTCTATTTCATGCATTGCTTAATTCCAAATTTGCATTTACAACATTTCATTTTTAGATCATTGCATAGTGTAATTAGTTTGAAATCTGAACATGTTGCATTTCATTCTAGGCCTTTACATTGTATTTTAAGTTTACATAGATTATTGTTCAAAATAGTTAATTCTGGTCTTTTCCAAGTTTGCAAAGAAAAGTTAGTCAATAAGCATGTTAGTCATTTGTTCAATACATTCCCTAGTTATGAGAGTCTCTTAGTGCAAGAGGGTGAAAATGTTGATGCTTTCCTTAAAACTAAATCCCCTCTTATCTCTCCTATTTGTGGGAATGATGTGATAGAAGAAGATGAAAATATAAACAATCATGTTGATCATAGTTTCTCTTCCCCTAATACCTCTCCTACATGTGACGAAGGTATTTCAGTGTTAGAAGATGCACTCATTGAGAATCATGACATTGTTGAAAGATCCTCTTCTATAAACTCTCCTTTGTTGGAAGATATCATAGAACAAGAGAATGGCATCATAGACACATTTCTGAGCATCACCTTACCTAAATTCCATTCTCCCTTTGATTGTGAGAATGATTTAGTGTAAGAGAATGAGATTTTAAGTGATGAGGATATGTTGGTGTTAGGATCATGATCAAATATTTAAGGTCTATAACAACCCTCTTTAAGATCCTTCCCCTACCTATCCTATTTTGAAAGATATTAGGGAACAAAGAAATGAAATCATAGATGATCATGAAAATAATTCTTTTCCTTCTCCTAGTATCTCTCCTAGTTTTGAAGGAGACACTTTGATCGATGAAAGTCATGAGAATATTAGTTGTCCCTCTTTACCTAGGTAAACCCTTATTGAGTAAGACAATTCAACCATTGATCACTCCCCTACTTGTGATGAAGTCATTTTGGAATAACCAATCCTTGAATGTCAAGAAAATTTAGTTTGTAGTTCTCCTAACAACTCTCCTCCTAGGGAGGATATCATGGTGCAATAAAATGACAAAATTTTGGCTTCCTTAATGTGGACACGTAAAATGTACTAATTGACATTACATAACTGACCCTAATTTAACTAACACGGCTTCATCCTGAATCATCCCTTTGTCTAACCATTTAATCAAATCACCCTTATTTGATTAAATTCATCAATTTTCCTCTCTTAATTAAATAAATAAATTTTATATGGTTAAGTCATTATTTCTTGTTAATTAAATAAATCATTTGATTAATCCCCTTATCTCTATTTTAATTAAATAATTAACTTTATTTAATTAAATCTCTAAATTTCTTCTATTAAATTAAATAAATAAAACCTCTCTAATTTAATCTAACATCATCCCTTTTAGTTAAATAAATCAAAATATTTATTTAACTGAGTCTAAATCATTCTTCCTCTCAACTTTGATTTATTTAAATCCTAAAATCTAAGTCAAAATTGTCAAATCACCTAACCTCTTCTTATTTAATCAAATCCTTGATTGATTTAATCTTTTTCCATGTCCCATCCTCTAGCTTTTGCCACTTGCACATAAAAATACATTTAATGGATTTATTAAATCCTTATTTTCTTTCAACTTGCCATCTTTTAGAGAATATTCTTCCAAATTTGAAATCCATCTAAGCAGGTTTGTCCTTCCAACAAGACATTCATTCCTTCTTACATGTCCTTGTGCATTGAGCCAAGTGGCATTTAAGTCATTCTTTTTCCCTCTGACATGTAATTTCACTATTTTCAAATTCCACCTAATTGAATTTATGTGCACATTCATCAAAATGTGGACATCCTTTGCCCATTCACATCTTGACAAGTGGCATTTTCCTATTGGGTGTTGAATGATCCCACATTGTTTCATTTTGATCATTCCTTCATCTTGTCTATCTATAAATAAGATGTTTCTCTCCTCATTTTATCATCCAAAATTTGAGCAAGTCTACTATACTCAATTTTATCTTCAAGCATATCTATTTCCATCCATTTCATCAAAGTCTTAGCTAGGTTATGCATATTTTTTTTATCATGGAGCTCAATTGAATCTTCAACAAAGTGGATCAACCTTCATCACTTATCAACATTGCATTATTGGAGTTGGGGAAGGGCCAATTTTCACATCAAATTAGCACCAATTCCCCCATTGGATCAAGAGTTTGCATGCTTAATTAGGATTTCATTGCTCTCTTATTGTGTTCTTCATTTTATTTCCTAGTTTGAGCATTGTTAATGGATTTCATGGGGAATCTTGATTCTTA
This sequence comes from Sequoia sempervirens, assembly GCA_007258455.2. Classification (NCBI taxonomy): domain Eukaryota; kingdom Viridiplantae; phylum Streptophyta; class Pinopsida; order Cupressales; family Cupressaceae; genus Sequoia; species Sequoia sempervirens. The sequence continues at coordinate 162,439 of VDFB02258929.1, forward strand.
CTTTCATTTGGATCTAATAATGTTTTTTTTATTGTTTTTTGTAGGTATTAGGATTAGGGTTCTACATTTGGCGCTAGGAGGGAAAATATCAAGTTTAAATCACATTTTTTAACAAATTTCATGCTTTTTTCTCTATTTTTGTGTCTACAAGAAACTACACCTTTGTCAGTTCAGCGACACCATACAACAACACTATCAATCCAGTGGCTCCATACAACGATGCTTCAAATTGCAAACTACGTTGCTCAGTCTTTCCCACCTTGAATTCAAAATTCTTAACTCAACCGCTAGTTCAATTGTCATGTGTTAGAATTCTTAAACTTCAAACAACATCACTGGGTGAAAATATGATGCAATCACGCTCTCTATTTTGCTACAAAGCACCACGTGCAGAATTACCAGCACCATATAACACTGTTGGGTTCTTTAAACTACACTGCCTATGCAGACTCTACTACTGGAGAGAAATAAAAAGTGAAAATTTAGTTTTTTATAACATGTGCTTTTTAATTTTGATCATTTGGGTTATTAATTGTTTTCCTGACCTCTGTCTTGTAGTTCTAACTAGTTTTTTTAGGTTGGCTTAATCAAAGGTGAAGGAGGGAAATCAAGTTCAAAGTTGCATTATGACATCATCATCTCATGATATCAATTTTTTTTAAACACTTTAGTGTTTGTTGAACACTTTTAGAGAATTCATAATTTCTCTTAAGGATTTGCTTCTTTTCATGTGCTTAAGATACACTGAATTTATTTTGGGCTCTAAAAAGAATAGTACAAAAGTTTTCAATTTTTGCTACAAAGGGCTTAAAAATGAACTTTAGACAAACTCACTAGATTTGGTTTGAGGGTTAACAATTGAACAATCAAAATCTCACATTTCATTTGCTTCTTAAAAGGAAGTTAATCTTGCTTTGAAAGGATAAAATGAGTGTGTTTCTTTGTCTTGTAATCACTTACCCAAAGTAATACCATCGAAAAGACGTATGCGCTTCTCTCATGCCTCATGATGATCTAATCACAAGGATTTTTGGTGGTCTTAAGTTGAGTAAAGTGATTGCCTCCACATTTCATTTGTGATTAAAAATTGAACAAATCTTACGAGTGTGAGTGGAGCATATTGCATGCATTCTCTCTCTTTGTTTCGCAACAAGGATTGATCGAGTTATGGGTATGTTTTCTCTCTTTTGTTTATCTTAGATGGCTTGCCTTGTGGGAAAAAGTAATCACCCAAGGGAATGACCCAACTAGCAACACGCTAAAGCCAAGCGACTTCCAACCAGTATATAAGTGTGGATATTGGAATAAAGGCCAATATCACTAGGATGGTTCTGACGAGAAGGGAAAAAATGGTCTCTCATTGCATGGATTATCCCCAATGAACAAAATGCTGGCATTAAAACCCTGTTTAGAAAAGGCCAAAATCCTTGATCTATTTGTTGGTGCAAGAACGGTCATTTTGAAGCCACCCCACTTTTATGGCTTTTAGTAGAGATGTAAAGTATGCCATGGGAGTATCATGGGTATTGATACTTGGCTGCCCCGTATAAGTGACTGTCATGGAGGGGATCCAATGGATTCAAGCATCTAACCATCCGCTAAAAGTAGGCATAGCTAGACTTGTCCAAGTGGGGATTCAACAAATACAGTCTTTCATATCCATAGGGTTGTACTTGTTTGTAAACATTGGGAAAAAAAGTATTCAAAATTTGTCATCAAAATTTTGAACTCTCTAGGAAGCAAATACCATTGACAAAATTCAAGTGTTATTGCTTTCCCTAGGCTTTCCATCCCTCGAGGTTTCTAAAAATTTGGATTTATATCTCAATTTTCTTGCTAAAGTCAACAATAGGTAACTTTTTCATTGAATTCATCAAAGTTCCACATAATGTTTTTTGTGGGATGAGAAGAAGTTAAGAAATTAGACATCTATCTCAAAAGTTGATCAAGAATTGTTTGTGGTAAAAAGAAGTCACTAAGAAAAGCTAAGAACAATTGAACCCCACACATGTGTCTAAAATGATTTAACACAAGATCAAAATCCAGAAACCAAAGTAAAAATCTCTTAGTCCAAAAGATCATTAAACACATCTCTCAATGCTCTATGAATTCAGAAAAAGATTACTTTTCAACTTTTACAAAAAGCTTCAAGAAACAATCCAATTTGTACTTGTTTTATTATTGTAAGAATCCAAATATTTTTTAGGAATTTGAAAATCTTGTTTACAGTAAATTGTGTTCTTCGAAACCGAGGTCTTGTAAGCAAGATTATTTTTAGGTTTATTTAGGATGGAAACCAATCACTTTAATCCATCCAAACATCAAACCAAAAATCATTTCACCATCAACTCTTGAAAATCTTAAAAAAAAATCGTCTGTGTTAAACTTTGGGTAAATCAAAATCAAATCAAATCCAAATCATCATGTTTGATTAGATGTGTGTAGATGCTTCCTTCTCCACATATTTGATAAAATTATCAAACCTTGTGAACAAATCTATCCCTTGATAACATCCAACATCTTGGGCTCTAGGAGTTCATTATCTGAAATCAAAATCAAGTCAATCAAAATCATCTTGTTTGTTTAGGTGTGTTTAGATGAATCCTTCTTCTCACACCTAGTAAAATTGGCATCTTGTGGAAACATTTACTCTAGGACAACATCTAACCTCCTAGAGTTAATGAATTCACTATCCAAATTCAAATCCAAATCAAATCAATCCCAAATAAAAATCAAACATCAAATCCAAGTCCTAAAGTTTAACATCTCCGTCAAGATTTTCTCAAGAGTTCCAATCATCCACCAATCATCCATCTTTCACATATCTCATTATCACCCTTTGATCTTTAAATCATCCTAAATTTTCTCTTTTGTTCCTAAAGATATAGCATTCTAAAGAATTATAGGTTCATATCTTACATTCTTGAAAAATTGATCCTTATTTTTTGGTGAAAACTAGATCACAACAAAAGGACATGGAGAATAACAAAGAAACATCAACTTCAAGTGACCTAATTCAAACCAAATCTAAAATGAATCCTATGGGATCAAGCAATCCCCTAACTAATCTTCCTCTACCATCACAAAATCCTCAAGAGGGAGGTCAAGTAGAGGACATCACAAATAGTGCTTTCAGTATGAGTCAAGATGAGATCACTGAGATGGTTCAAAATCTTGAGAATCATAGAATGGTCAACATCATGATGAAGCTCCATCCCTCACAATACATGCTTGAATTAAAAAAAAAAGGAGCTAAAATCCCTTCTGATTATGATATGAGCACCATTATGGAACCACCTCCTTGGATCATACACCCAATATCAACCACACTCCCCATTGTGTCCACACCCCCATTTCAAAGCATCATTCAATCCATCCCACAAATTACAAAACCCATTGCTCCAACTCAACCCATCATTAACAAGGGGAGCCCATTTCTCAATGCATTACAAACACACCCCCTTGTGAATATTCAATATTTGGATCCAAACACCATATTGGGTCAATGCATTCCCCAAAGTCCATTACATTCATATGTCCCCATCACTTTTCATGATCCAAAGGACCCATCATCATCATAATTTTGTACAACACCTCAAACCTCTCTCGCTATGACCACGCAAGGAGAAGGTGAATTATTTGGACCAAGGGGCATTTTCGACCTGTCATCTTCATCATTTCCCCAAGGGACCATGCCACTCACTTTCCCAACACTCCCACCCTTTCCATTAACATCCATATCACCTCTTAATTTGGGGATACCTCCACTACCACCGCTCATTCAGAAAAACTCCTTGATCATCAATCAAAGTATCATCCCAAATCCTCCCATCCTACCATCAATATCACAACAATAGATGGTGACCATCCCCATAACAAAAGCAACCAACACATCATCTATCATCCCTCAAAACATGGTCTCTCAAGGACCAAGCATATAGATCACACCATCCACTACACAAATTACCATCACCAATGCAATGATACCTCTCATCATGAGCACCATTCTGAGTCTACCATCACCACCACCACCACCATAATCAAACACACTAAATCAATACAACATCATGTTGCAAGTAGCTCATCAAACTACCTACCAAAAAGCACTTAAGGAAATGGAAAATTAGCAAGTTGTACAACTAGTTGCTTAGCAAGCCACTCAAGCTACTCAAGCTACCCAAGCCATACTACAAGCTCAACAAGCACAACAAGAAGAACAAGCACAACATGTTGCTCAAGCCCAAGCCTTATTGCAACAACAAAAATAACTCACTCAAGCTGCCTAGGCTGCAAAATCTCAAGCGTAGGCTCAAGCACAGGCTCAAGCACAAGCACAAGCTCAAGCACAAGCTCAAGCACAAGCTCAAGCACAAGTTCAAGCGCAAGCTCAAACACAAGCACAAGCCCAATACCAAGCTTGACAAGCACAAGCACAAGCACAATATCTCACACAACAATGAGTAGCCCAACAACACGCATACTAGAAAGTTCTAAAGAAATACTAAGAACAACAAGAAGCAACCCAACTTGCAACCCAACAACAAGCTCAACAAGAGACATTATTGGCATAGAAACAATAGGACCAATAACAAGCATTGTTGGTACAACAATAGTTACAAGCATATTTGATGTAGCAACACATGCAAACACCATCCACCCATCCCTCCAACACCTCCACCACTCCAAAACACATTCACTCCACCCCTTGATCCACAAGATGATGTAACAATGCAAATCAAGTTGCTCTCTCAAAAAATGCTTGATCTTTAGTCAAGGAAAACCAGAAAGACACCCAACAACTTGTGTCCCTACCTGTTTGCAAAGAGCCTTGCAATGAAACTATTCCCAAAGGGATTTGAGATGCCCAAATTTGATAAATACCATGGGACAGGAAACCCTAAAGATCACAACAGGGAATTCCAAGTACATTGCATGGAAGTCGCATATGACGATACATATTTGATGTGGCTATTTCCTAGAAGTTTGGTAGGCCAAGCCATGGAGTGGTTCTCTCGCCTTCCTCCTGGCATCAAAATGTTCCACGAGATAGTAGATGCATTCATAAAAAATTATGCCTTCAATATCGATATGGATGTCAGTCTAAAGGAACTATTAGCTCTTAAACAAGGAAAGAATGAATCATTTGCTTCCTTCCTACAATGATGGTGATCCAAGGCCAATAGGAGCAAATGGTCATGCTAGAAGAAAATTTTTGCACCATCATCACAAATCTCGAAGGAGCCTTGGCATTCCATCTAAAGTTGCAAGGCATCACCATGTATGACCAATTGATTTCCAAGGCATTTAGCATTGAGCGAGCCCTTAGTAGACAAGGAGGAACACATGTATATCCTGAATAGAAAAACAATCACCCATCCACTAGCTATAATGACAAACCTCGCACATAGGAAAGAAAAAAAAATCATTACCAACAATGGTGTTGTCGATGCCAAAGTTGTCATCAATGCTCCTCGATAAAACACACCAACACCCCAAAAAAAACCAAAACAACAATCAAAACAATCAGCAAGGTAACATGGTGACTTAGCAGCCAAACAATCAAATGATAAAAAATGCAAATGATCGAAGGGGACCACCCTATCGGAGCAAAAACTCCCCCAAGCAGAAGTACACTATCCTTGGGTAATCGGCTAAATCCATCATGAAGAGGTTAGTGGTCGAAAATCCCATCACAATCCCCACCTATGAAAATAATCAAGAACCCTTGATGAAACCACTGTGGTATAGTGAAAATCACCTTTTTGATTTCCAAAAAATCAAGGGACACACAACTGCTAGTTGTATGCCATTGAAAAACATAATTCAAGACCTCGTTGATGATAAAATCATAAATGTGGAACAACCAATGGGAAATGAAAATCTTAAGATCTACACAAATCTAATTCCCAATCATAATAACAAAGGGAACTATAACAATTGTAATGGGAAGGGTACATTCAAAAGTATGAATCATGTATACGACCATGACATAACATCCCTCAATGAATATTACACTATCATCACCATCAAAGGAGCCCAAGCTGATTATGGAGTCACCATAAGAGGTAGAAAAATCACCATCATAGGGTCATCTTAGCCAAATAGAGCATCCACTTCCAACCCAAGGTCTGTTCCTAGTGGCTATAATGTCCTTGATTAGTTGCAAAGAACCCCAACTCAGATCTCCATCATGGAGTTGCTGCAGATTTCATTAGCCCACAAAAATATCCTTGAAGAAGCATTGGCTTCATCCACCATCCCCGCAGATCTTGATGTTGAACAATTCCAAGCTATGATAAAAAATAAATCATTACCCCAAATTTGCTTACATTCTCTAATCAAGACTTTCTCACTCAACCATCTCACAATCATGCACTCCATCTAGAGGTCCTAGTGCATAAGAACAAAGTCAAGAGAGTCTTGGTGGATGGAGGTGTGAGTTTAAATATCTGCTCCCTCAAGCTTATAAAGAATCTTAAAATCTTAGAGGATTCCATTGAAAAAGGAAAAGGCATCACAATCAATGCTTATGATGATCAAGAAAGAGTGTCTTAGGGCACTATCCAAATACCTATTCAAGTAGGGACAACAATTATGGAAACTACCTGTCAGGTCCTTGACCTCGATTTGCCTTACAACATTCTCCTAGGGTGTTCATAGATCCATGGGATGCAAGCAGTGGGATCAACCTTCCCCCAATGTGTCAAGTTCACATACCAAGGACAAGAGGTCACTATCCATGGGGATCCTGAACCATTCTCTTACTGCAAGAGCCTAGAAGAAAAATATTACAAAATCCCCCAAGTGCCAAAGAATGATGAAGGACCATCAACTCTATACATTGATTTGGTTACTCTCACCTCCACTTCTATGATAGAGACACCCGCCATCCCTACCATCTTTGATAGTGAAACTAACCCGTGTCAAGAACTTGATCCAAATCATATTGAAAGCAACTCTGAAATCATTCAAAATAAAAAAATTGTATCTCCAAGATACTACAATGATCTAATGGACATTCTCCTATCTATGCAGGATGCACATACTCCTCCATCTACCCATGAGATGATTTCTATGGATGGACACATAGATGATCTTCATTCAGAATAGGATCCCTTTATTCCTGACATTGTTACAGAAAAAGAGTAGGTTATTGATTTGTACAGTCAAATCGAGCTGTCAACATCAGGATCAGATATATCCCAAATTCAGACTGAGGACATTAGGTATGAAGATATCCAACATTATCAACTCAAAGAAATGGTTTAGATAGAACATTATATTCCAAAGTCAGCAGAGCATCCAATCAAAATAACATCATTTGTAGTGATCATTGATTAGAGAATGCATTCTAAATAGGCATCTCAAAACAAGCAGAATCAAAGAATGAAGGTACTACTTCCACAATACTAGGGGAAACTATGTCTCAAGAAAACATCAACATAGGGATCACGAAGAGTCCTTATGATGAAACTAGTGTCAATATTACAACCAGCCACATCATGAATCTTCATCCACCCATCACCCCATCCACAAATTGAGACCAACATCAAAAGAAAGAATTGAATCAAAGTATGAAGTTATCCAAAGAAAAGAAGCCAGAAAGGAATAATGGACAAATCCAAATGCTAAAATGGATGCCAAAAGTACAAGAAAGATGTCCTATCAGACTCCATGGGTCAGGACGAAATAAAGGGAAAATGTCCGTCAAGATGTCTAGAAGAGTTCTGACGTACCAAGGTCTTGTCAGGGTTGGCTAATTCCATGAACACAAGTATCACCCATCATTGCTCGTCTTCCCGTGTTTTGGAGGTGAGGTTCCAGAGCTTTCAGCCAATCATCTGTCTTCCCTAAAACCTCCATCCATGCCTCCACATGATGTCAGTTCTCAGGTGGCCATGTATTGTGTATTCTTTATCATGCAAAGTTATGAGGCACTCTATCCATGATGTACACACAGAGTTAAGTTAGAATCTAGTATGGAGTGAGCAATAAAATAATCTCAAAAGTTGCATTCAAATGCACATATCTTAGCAAAGCCGCTTCTTTAGGAAGGATACTGATGGCATGTTATGAAAAAAACATCTACATCGACACCACTATGTGGGTCAACATGAATCTTTCAGAAAAAAAAAACTAATTTTTTTTTAGAAAAATATGAAAATCCAAAAAAAATTAGAAAAAGGATTGAAAATAGTAAAGAGAAAAAAATCACCCTCTAGTAAAAACCACTACGGTGGCACTTTGGATAGGTACCATGATGAAAACCTGGAAAACAGGTGTCATGAGTAGAATCAAACATCTACGTGCACCAGTTCAGATGAAAGCATCTCATCCCATCCATAATACAATCCAACATCTCATCCTATTTGTAATAAATCCAACATTTCATTCATCTTATCCATAATAAATCCATTCATCCATCAACTAGTTATCCAAGATCCATTTTCATCCAACTGCATCCATCATCCAAGTTATCTTGATCTTGATGAAACTTTGGTGCACACTTTACACTTCCTTATGGTAAACATCTTGAAATGGGTCATTTTCATTGATCCTATCCTATCCAACGTTATTTGAGCTATGAAACATTATCCAAATGAGCATTCTTTATTTGAACACCTTATCTTATTGCAAGATAATCCTTGGCATCCTTTGCATGATTACCATATCCATCCATCCATACACCTATCCAAGCATCTACCCATGACATTCCATACATTGGTAGACATTGGGGGCAGATATTTACATCTTGCTTTTAGAAAAAATCTTGATCTATATCCTCTACCTTATGTGGTGATTTGAACATTGGAAAATGTGAAATAAAATTGGTCCACCACTTGTGAGTGAAATTTCAAATCACTAGCCCATGGCACATTTTGACACGAAGATGTTCCTTATAAAGTTTTATCTTCAATTGAACATTGATCTGAACAATCAATATTAGTCACATTTAAATCACCCTTCAAATGTCACATCAAATCATTCAAACAATTTTTTTTCCAAAATCAAGCTTCATCAATCATGATCAATCAAATCCAACCAAAAATCATCACCTCGGGATATCCTTATGTTGCTTAAACACTATCCTCGCATTGTTGTGCATCCCCAACAATGCTATCATCATCAATTCGATCGATATCTCAATCCTTGTGTTGTCTAACACTATCCTTGCATTGTTGTGCATCCTCAACAATGTTATCATCATCAATCCTAATCAATCAATCCTTGCATTGTTGTGCATCCTCAACAATGTTATCATCATCAATCTTGATCAATCAATCCTCGCATTTTTGTGCATCCTCAACAATGTTATCGTCAACAATCCTGATCAATCAAATCCTTGCATTGTTGTGTATCTTCAAGAATGTTACCATCATTATCAATCCATTGATTTGATTAATCAACCTTAGCTTGGTCTTCAACAAAATCCCAAATAGAGCATTGACATCATCACACATATCCTTATCCAAATTGTCAAAAATCATGTGAAAATCCAAAAACATTAGAAAATTAGAAAATCCAAAAACATTCAAAACATATCAAAATCCAAAAAAAAAACATCCATAAATCAGAAAATGTCAAAAACATTGGAATCTGAACTACGTCATCTTTGAGCTTAAATGTAGGCAAGGCTAATCTTTGATTAGCCCACACGAGAACACAAAATCCCAAATTCAAAAAACAGAAAATCCAAAAACATCCAAAATCATCAAAGATGAAACATTCATAAAATCTCAAAACCTTACAAAATCCAAAACATTTGAAATTTTGAAAAATCAAAACATTTGAAAATTAAAAAACCAAAAAACAGCCTCAAAGCATTTCAAAAACATCAAAAACATCCAAATATTTGAAAAAATACATCTATCTCATCTCGCTTGCACCTGCAATAATCAATCATCCATAATAAATTAGCAAAAACAATCACAACAATTAACAAAAGCAACCTTCAATCGTAAAATCAAAATCAAAGCAACAAATTGTTAAAAACAAAATCAAACTCTTGATCATTTTCAAACATGTCAATCAACTTTATATCTTGACAACCTATCAATCAACTTATCAACCCATCATCATCCTACACAATGCATGTCCTAGGATATATCGTTCTGACAATGGGCATCATTGTGGATCACTTGGATTCTTATCCTATCAAAACACATGGGTATGTCCAGGGTCATGATGGGCCCAAAAGTGGCAATATTATGGGTATTTGTAGGGTATGTGGCTGACGACTTTTTTTGTACCCAAAATTGATGAAACGAAAAAGGCTTTTAGAGGAGATTCTCAACTTTCCACCAATATAAATTATGCTTTAATTTGAATTTAATAAATAATTATTATTCCTTTTCTATTAGAATTACGACTAAAGTCTTGATCGATAGGCTGATTGAAAAACATCTATAGCTTTCAAATGGTATCACATTTTTTGAATCAAAAACATGTGTCACATTCTATGCTTCACATACTATAGGATTAAAAAAAGAAAAATAAATTTTATGAAGTTTGACCAAGTTAAGGTGGTCAGACATACGAGTTTTTATATTTTAAAAAAGTTGTAATAAAAAATTCATAATTAATTATTTACTTGGAAAAAAATTACAAAAAATATCTATCACATCTAGACATGAGTCCTCTACTTATATATAAAATATTATAAAAAAATATTATCATTTTATTGTGGTTAGGGTGGTTAGGCAGACACCTACTTCTTATTTTTTCATTGAAATTTAAGTACTACTACAATAAGATTTAAAATTTTCACCAAATAGGTTTTTTTTTTAAGAATAAAAACCTAGTAGTTTAAAAACTATATTCAATTTTTTACAGATTCTATTCTTACATATTTTTGAAATAATATAGATAATTTATTCAATTTTTTATGTTAAGTTGCCTAACACTGATTTTTCTAATTTTTTTTCCACTTAAGGGCCTCTTTTTTCCATGATGATCCTGCACATGCCCACATCCCTTTGGCTCAAGGTATGAAGAACATTGGCTTGTTTGCATACTTGATCTTTTCTTTTGATTATCTTATTGCACTCATTCCAAGGACCTCTCGATGATATACGAATGAAGGATTTAGAGAGATAGGAATGGGGCAATGATCATTATCCTTTTTGTCTATTGCGCTTGATGGATGTTCTTGTAAAATAACTTGGTGAATACTTGCTTTGTTAGGTACGTCCTAGAAAATTTTTCATATGTCAAGTGTGAACAAAGAATACTCCTATATGTTTATCGAGTCAAAGTCCATCGCATAGGGTACAATGCCATCTTGGTTCTTTATACTTGATGCATTGTACCTATGTGTGTTATGAAACAGAAGGTAAGTAGCCCTTTTAAAATCCCAATCCTTGATAAGAAAATCATCATCTATCATCATCATCATCATCTAATAAAGTCTCATTAGATCATGGACTTGTTGGATCCTCTTGTCATCATCTCATTTCTTCTTTCTTCTCTCCACGCTAACATAACATCGTCAATGCATCCATCTTCCATCCATTTTGAATCCACAAACCATCGACATTCTACATGTCATCTCACATATGTGTCCATCATCATAATATAGATTTGTTACTCTAAGAATCTCATAAAATCAAACATTTTCATAATCATAACATATCACATCATCCATCTCATAAATCAACACATTGTATCATCATTTAAGTTGTTTAGGATAATAGATTGGTTATTCTAAGCATCTTAAAACCATCTCATTTGCATCATCATTGCAATCATCCATACCATCTAGTTTGAACCTCTTTATTGTGAGATCGACCCTCAAATTGAATCTTTTCACTTGATCTCTCAAGGGGGAAATGTACCAGTGTACTTTCCGCTGGGGCATCCAAAAAATCATAAATTTTTTGAATTTTGATCATGGAAAGTTTATTCTTTGAACCAACACAGCAAGTACATTGCTTCAAAGAGGGGAAAAATGTAGATACATGAAATTAACAACATGCACTCAATTCACGTTCATCCACTCATTAAATAAATCAAATTCACATTCATCCATTCACCAAGTAAATCAATTTCAATCTCCTAAATGTCATCAACTTTATTTAATTTAATCTTATCATTATCCCCCTTAGCTAAATAAATCAACTATTTACTTAACTAAATCTATATCATCTTTCATCTCCTTTTTGATTTTGTTTAATCTTTAAATCTAAAGCAAGAAAGTCAAATCACCTAATCCTATTTTTAATTAACTAAATCAGGATTAAATCTAATCTACTAAATGTCACATCCTCTAACTTTTCCCACTTGCATAAATAAATCAAGTTATTGATTTATTAAAATCAACATTTTCCATCAACATGGCATCTTTTAGGAATATTGCCTCAAGTTTGAATTCAAAAAAAAGTGGACATGTACATACAACGAATCATTTATGAGCTCTTACATGGCTCTTACACGTCCCTTTGCAAAGCTCAAACTCAACATTTACTCTCAAATTCAAATTTCAAATCTCCCTAGATCTTTGAAACATTGACCAAAATGTGTTCATCCTCCAGCCTATCACAAGTTGACAAGTGGCCTATTTTCATTGGCTTGTTTTAGTCCCACATCCTCCATGTTTGGAATTCTTATATCATTCTATTCTATAAATAAAGATCATCTCCATTGGTTAAATCCTCCACAATTTGATCTACAAAGCTTATGCAAAGTCACTCTCCTCATTTGAGAACTGATTTTGTCCATTGCATCATCATCATTGGCATTATCAAGGGTTGGGAAAGGGCTATTTTCCACAATAGCACCAATCCACTATGAGATAAAGTTGGATCATTTTTTTATATGCTTTGTTTAGTTTCCTTGATTCCTTTCATTGCATGATTAACATGTTTCATTATTTCATAGGGATGTTGATAATTTTCTTTGTTTTAAAATGCTAATCACGCTAATGTGTGTGTGTTAGTTCCAGCCATTTGCATATTTTCACCATCCACAGATAGTAAGGTCATTATCTAGGAAAATGGGTGTGGACATTATACAGTTCCAAAAAATGCTTTTTTGGTAGGAGAGTTACCGTAATCTCCTAGGTCACGAGGATGAACACAATCAAATGATGCTTCCTCATTCCGAACATTCACTACAGGATCTTCCAACTTCAGAATTTGGGGAGATCTCAGTCGGGAAGTAATAGAAGAGGACCCATCCCATCTCCTATTTCAAGACAATAGACCAGTAGCCGATCTACCCATGGATGATAGTAGTAAAGCCTTACAAATGATGCTTCTAATGGGCTATGACAAAAACCAAAGGCTTGGACAAAATTTCAACAAGCTTCTAATACCAATCATTCCTAAGACATGAATGAAAAATCTTGGCATTGGATGTTCTCCTTGGAGTATGACCATACATGGTTGGAATCCCCTAGTTAAGAAGGTCAAAACTCCTCAGCAATCAACAGTTGAACTTTGTTTACCTATATCTATAGGTCGAGTCATAGAAAACTTTACATTTGACATAACTGATGTCTATAGTAGTAGTGATGATGAAGATCCCATAACCAACTTACATATTCTTTTTGAAGACACCACCCTTCTCATGCTTAATACTGTATCATTTGAGTCAACCGGTCAAACCCATGAAATCAACCTAGTATACCCACATCTCATCGATTATAACCAACGAGGACCACTAGTTCTAGACACTTTCAAAAATGATGAAGCACTCTTAGAATTCATGGGACTGAGGAGCACGGTACCATGCAGAGATCATAAGGCTGGGTTCGATATCATTCTAGACACATAAGCTTACTATTTGGAGACAATTGAATCCTTTAGTCACAAAAGTGAAAATCTGAGAATAATCTCAAGCGATTTGAGTGAAAACCATGTTGTGGAACTCTCTAACCTTAAAATAGAAAAAGAAAAGTTTGTATCAAATGATGAAAACCTCTCTAAGGCACCCAAGGATGAAGGATTCAATCTTCCTCTCAGAGCTCTACATCAGGAAAAGTCAGCGGTTTTACCTAAAAACTGTAACCTAGTCAACTTGGGAAGAAAGGAAACTCTGCATATCACATTTTATGCAGAATCATTGATGTCAGAAGAACATGAGCTTCTAGCTGCATTCTTAAGGGAGAGAAAGGTCAAATTTGCATGGAGCTATGCTGATGTGCCCGAGCTTGATCTAGAGATTGTGGTCCACCATCTAGCAGTTTACCCTTAAGAAAATCATGTTAGAAAAAATCTTAGGAAAATGCATCCCTAGATAGCCTTGTTAGTTAAAATGGAATTAAAGAAGATACTTGATGTCTAGTTCATATGACCAATCGAGTATCCAAAGTGGGTATCAAATCTAGTTCTTGTTTCAAAACTTGATGGGGGCATCTGCATATGTACAAATTTCAGAGACCTAAACAAAGCATGTCCCAAAGATGACTTTCCCTTCCCAAAATTGATATGATTGTAGATATGAATGCAAGACATGAGATGCTTTCACTAATGGACATATTCTCTGGATATAACCAAATCATGATAGCCAAAGAGGATCAACATAAAATAGATTTTACTTGTCCATGGGGGACATATTGCTGAACATGATGTCATTTGGCCTAAATAATGTTGGAGCAACATATCAAAGGGCCATGACCTTAATATTTCATGACATGATTCATAATACTATGGAAGATTATGTTGATGACATATTGGAAAAATATAGAAAGAGAAGGGACCACATAGCAGCATTGAGTGTCCATCTTTGACAGTTTGGAATAATACAAAGTCGCCTTAATCCAAAGAAGTGTGTCTTTGGCATACAATCAGGGAAGCTATTAGGATATATTATGTCCTTGAGGGATTGAAATAGATCTCGCTAAGATAAAGGCAATCCTCAAGATGGAAGCACCTAGGACATTGATGCAACTAAGAGGCCTACAAGGTAGGCTCCAGTCAATCCGTCGGTTCATAGCTTAGCTAGCAAATAAATCAATCCCATATTCTCACCTACTCCACAAGGGGGTAGCATACAAGTGGGATGACAAGTGTGATCAAGCCTTTGACAAGATCAAAGAATATTTTCTTACACCTCCAGTGCTTATGCTTCCAATCCTAAGAAAGCCTCTAATCATCTACATATCAACAACAATAGTAGCTCTTGGTGCTCTGCTAGCCCAACATAATGAAAATGGAACAAAGAGGGCCATCTACTACATCAATCGAACCATGGTAGGGCATGAGATAAACTATTCCTTCATTAAAAAATCTTGTCTAGCTGTGGCTTTTGCCTCACAAAATTTTAGACACTACATGTTAACAGACAAAATCAAGCTCATTGCCAAGATCAACCCACTCAAGTATCTTCTCTCCAAAGTCATACTCATAGGAAGGATGGCCAAGTGGGTTATGATTCTATTAGAATATGATATCGAGTAAGTAGAATGTAAGGCCATCAAAGGGAAAGCTATTGTAGACCAACTGGCAAAAGCACCAATGTACTTAGAGAATCTACTAATTTCAGAGTTCCCTAATGAATCCATCTTCAACATGAACATAGTAGACCACTAGAAGTTGTACTTTGATGGTTCCTACACATAACATGGATCAGGAGCTAGAATATTTTTCATCACTCCATAAGGGGATTGCATACCAATATGGTACAAGTTGACATTTCCTTGGACAAACAATATCATAGAATATGAGGCTCTAACCATAGGACTCAGAACAATAGTGCAGTGGCACATCATTGTTCTCAAGGTATATGGGGATTCACAATTCATAATCAATCAAGTAAATGATGAGTACTAGACTAAGGATGATAAGCTAACTCCATACAAGAAATTGGTGGAAATTTTTAAGGAGTCCTTCATTGAAATCACATTCGAGTAGATACCTAGAGAAAACAACATAGAAATAGACACAATGGAAACAATTGCATCCCTAGTGGATATCCTTCACAATGTCCTAAAGAATGAATTCCTAGTAAAGGAACTTCTCATGCCTACATTCAAGGTACTAGAGTCAAAATTCATGTGTGAAATCATTGGTCCTGGTGATCCTTGGTACCATGACATATACACTTATCTAAGAATAGGAGTCCTCCCAGTCAACTTAACCTCAAACCTTAAGAAAGCTTTTGTCTAGAAAGCATCCTAGTTTGTCATCCTAGGAAATACCCTGTACCTTAGGAGCATAGAAGGAACCCTATTATGCTTCTTGAATGTTGAAGAGGCATTGACTGCCTTAACTAAAGTGCATAACAACACATGTGGCTCACACTCAAGTGGTATGACCTTGGCCAAGAAACTATTGAGGATAGGGTATTATTGGCCTATTATGGAAAGAGAAGCACATGACTATGTCAGAAGGTGTCTACAATGTCAGCAACATAGAGACCTCATTCATGCACCAACTCAAGAGCTTCATTCCATCATCACACCATGGCCCTTCTCGCAGTGGGGGCTCAATCTTGTTGGGAAAATCACCCCTACCTCATCTAGTGGCCATAAGTTTATCAGTACTTCCACTTAGTACTTTACAAAGTGGGTGGAAGCCATACCAATGACATACATTACTAGAAAGTAGATATCAAAGTTCATCCTAAACTATTTAATATGTTGATACAGTGTTCCCTAAGCTATTATCTCAGATAATGGGAAACCATTCAAAAAAAAGGATGTCCATGACTTATGCAACAAATTCAAAATCCAACATTACTTTTCCACTCTGTATTATCACCAAGGAAATGGCCAAGTAGAAGCCAGAAACAAAACCATTCGAAAGATCCTCAAAAAGAAATTCAATGACATAGGTCATGACAGGCATCTATAGTTAAATCCTGCCCTCTGGGCTTATCGAACTAGCATTCATACACCAACAAGTGCCACCCCCTTTTCATAGTCTATGAATCAAAAGCCATATTACCCATTGAGATCGAGCTTTCATCACTCATAATATCACTGCAAAACCTCATCGTGGATGAGGAATACCAAGTATAAAAACTAAATGAGCTAGAGTTAGTGGATGAGTGGCATATGGAAGCACTAAACCATTTACAATTCTATCAAAACTGACTCAAGAGGAGCTATAACAAGAAAATTAGGAGTAGGACATTCCAGGTAGGAGAACTTGTGCTAAAGAAGTATTAGAAGAATGTCCCAAATCCAAATGGAAAAGGAAAATTTGAACCCTTCCGGCCATTCGTCATCATAGCAAGTTACAAGTTAGGGGCATATCATTTATCAACACCTGAAGGGAACCTCTGTAGGAACCCATGAGTAACTCCCATCTAAAAAAGTTTTATACCTAATATTTTAGAGTATAGAACCAAAAAATACAAAAAAAAATAGAAAATGTCCTAAAAAAATGGTCACCTTGATGAAAGCTTGCTAAACAGGCATCATGGTGACAAAAAAAAAATCAAAAAAGCAAAAAATCCAAAAAAAAAGTTAAAAAGAGGATTTAAAAAAATAGTAAAGAGAAAAAAATCATCCTTTAGTGAAGACCACCTCGGTGGCACTTGAGGCAAGTACCTTGGTGAAAACCTAGAAAATAGGTCCCTTGTGTAAATAAGCACTTTCCATCCACCAAGATCTTCATGACTTGTGCCATATCACCTATTGATTCATCCATCATGCTTCCATTATCCATCCTTTACGCTATCTCCATCTATCACTCATCCACATCCGTAGCATAGTTTGGTCCTGTGTTTGTGTCATGATCCCTCCTACTCCTACTCGACCCATTCTCAAGGTTAGTTTGTCCTGCCTTTATCAGAGTATTCTATTGCATCACATTGGGGGCATGTTCTTGTCGAATCAGATTCATGTATGTTCTTGAGGTCCCTAAAATAAAAAAAATCCAAAAACATCATAAAATTGGAAAATCCAAGAATCATTCATAAAATCAAAAATTCCCAAAACATTCAAAACATATCAAAATCCAAAAACAGGTCAAAAAGTCAAAAACATCAAAAAACAGAGTTGTCTTGTCAAACTATGGGTCTATGAGCCTTGAATGTAGGCAAGGTTGATCTTTGATCATCCCCCGAGACAATTAGGTCAGTCCTTTAGGAGTTTTTCATAATAAACTGGCAAACCATTTGTGTATATCTCATCAATAATCAAGTTTGTGTTAGTAGAACTATGTGGTCTCTATGTGTAAAACGTAGGCAAGGCTAATCTATTGATCAGCCTCTGAGGCCCCTAGGATAGGTCTTTAGGTTAGTCTCTTGGTCAAAATCTAATAAAATCCCAAAACATTTGTAAAATTTTAAAAATACCAAAAATAGACTCAAAATATTTCAAAACCTCAAAAACATCCAAATATTTGAAAAAATCCACCCATATCATCTTTCTCTCACCCAAAATAAACAATCGTCATCCTCAACCTTTGGTAAAACAGTTGGAAACAAGTCTAGTGGGTTAATAGTGAAAACTCAAAACGTCAAAGTCTCAAGTCTAGGTCAGTACATAAACAAGTTGGTCAACTCTTTGTGTCAATAGCCTATCATCCAATCAGTCCCATATCAAATCGTCTGATATCGTCATGTCCTAGGATGTATCCTTCCTACAATGGACATCAACATCAGACATCACCATAGTTTAGTCTTGGCTAGTAGTATTGAAGAACATTAGCTTGTTTACTTTATTTGTCTTTTAACTTATCTTTTTGCAATCATTTCAATGACCTCTTGATGATGTCCCAAGCAAAGGGATTTAGAGAGAAAGGAATGGGGCAATGATCATTATCTTTTTACCTATAGTCCTTGTTAGATATTCTTCCAAGATAACTTTTCCATGCATGCTTTGTTTGGATGTAGGCAGGATGTTCTAGGTATCTTGTTGATGATCAAGGAAGGATTTATTTTCTATGTTTTGGTTTGAGATGTTTGAAATATCCAAACTACATTCTGAATAAGGTTCTATATGCCAGGTGTGAACAAGAATACTCCTATTTGATTGTCAATTCAAGTCCATCACACTAGGTACAATGCCATCCTGGTTCTTTATACCTTGATGCATCGCACCTACATGTGTAATCAAACATAAGGTAATTGGCCCTTCAAAAATCCCAACTCCTTGTAAAATCATCATCATCATCATCATCATCATCATCTCATGTCTTGTTGGAATCTCTTTCTTTCTTCCATCCTCTTTCACACTAACATGGTACCATGACAGTTAATCACAAATCATTATCATCATTTTATCTATCCTGCATCCACAAACTGTAAGCATAATGCATATCATATAGGAAATATTAAATCCTATCATATGAATCTCCATCATTGCATAATATAGATTGGCTATTCTAAGCATCTCATAAACCATAAGATAAACATTTCATTAATCATCCCATATAATCCATATCACATATCTCATAAACATCCATTGAATAATGATATAGGCATCATCACATTATTTATCTCATTGAATGCAGTACATTATCATTTAAGTTGCTTAGAATAGTATAGATTGGTTATTCAAAACATCTAAAAAACCATCTCATTTTCATCATCATCATAACCATCCATACGTCCATCTTGAACCTCTTTTTTAGAAGATTGACCTTCAAATCAAACTTTTCGCTTGATCTCTTGAGGGTGCACTGTACCAATATACTTCTTCCCATTGGGGCATCCGAAAAAATCATAAATTTTTTGAATTTTGATTGTGGCAAGTTTATTCTTTGAACCAGCCCAACAAGTCCATCACTTCAAAGAGGGGAAAAATGTAGACACATAAAATATACTGATTGACATTACACAACTGATCCTGATTTAACTAACACTACTTCATACTGAATCATCCCTTTGTCTAACCATTTAATCAAATAACACTTATTTGATTAAATTCATCGATTTTCCTCTCTTAATTAAATAAATCAATTTTATATTGTTAAGTCATTATTTCTCATTAATTAAATCAATCATTTGATTAATCCACTTTATTTAATTAAATCTCTAAAGTTCTATTAAATTAAATAAATTAAACCTGTATCTAATTTAATCTAACATCATCGCCTTTAGTTAACTAAATCAAAATCTTTCTTTAACTAAGTCTAAATCATTCTTCGTCTCAACTTTGATTTATTTAAATCCTCAAATCTATGTCAAAATTGTCAAATCACCTAACCTCCTCTTATTTAATAAAATCCTTGATTAATTTAATCTTTTTCCATGTCCCATCCTCTAGTTTTTGACACTTGCACATGAAAATACATTTAATGGATTTATTAAATCCTTATTGTCTTTCAACTTGCCATCTTTTAGAGAATATTCTTCCAAATTTGAAATCTCTCTAGGTGGATTTATCCTTCCAACAAGATGTTCATTCCTTCTTACATGTCCTTGTGCATTGAACCAAGTGGCATTTAAGTGATTCTTTTTCCCTCTTACATGTCATTTCACTATTTTCAAATTCCACCTAATTACATTTATGGGCAGAATCATCAAAATGTCCACAACCTTTTCCCATTCACATCTTGACAAGTGGCATTTTCCTATTGGGTGTTGAATGATCCCACATTGATTCATTTTGATCATTCCTCCATCTTGTCTCTCTATAAATAAGAGGTTTCCCTCTTCATTTTATCATCCGCAATTTGAGCAAGTCTACTATACTCAATTTTATCTTCAAGCATATCTATTTCCAACCATTTCATCAAAGTCTTAGCTAGGTTATGCAGATTTTTCATCATGGAGCTCAATTGAATCTTCAACAAATTGGATCAACCTTCATCACTTATCAACATTGCATCATTGGCGTTGCGAAAGGGGAAATTTTCACATCAAATTTGTATCAATTCCCCCATGGGATCAAGAGTTTGCATTCTTAATTAGGATTTCATTGCTTTCTTATTGTGCTCTTCATTTTGTTTCCTAGTTTGAGCATTGTTAATGGATTTCATGGGGAGTCTTGATTCTTACTTGCATTTGGATCCAATAATGTGTTTGTTTATTGTGTTTACAGGTATTAGGATTATGTTTCTACATTTAGATAATGATAAAAGGGTGATTCTAGATTACCCTTTACTAGAAATACAACAAACCAAGACCAATGAGGTTATGAATGTGCAAGTGTCCATTAGATCCCGCTTGACTATTGGACCTCCTACATACCCTATGGTACATCCTAAGAATCTCCTAATTCTTTATTCACCTTAACATAAAATTCAAATTCAAGAAAAACTTGAAATTATCCTTTACTCTCCCAAGAATAATGTATCATAGAAACTGAGTCATAATACCATTTCTCATATATATAACACTAGGAACAATCCAAAACCAAGACAAACACCTCCAACATCCCTCCCATTTCCTAGTCTTATCTTATCTTGTCCTCCTTGTTTTCCTTTGCATAATGGGAAGGAGTATGATCTTATTGAACAACTTAAGAATAATCCTTCAAAGATATCCCTATGGGACCTAGTTTAGAATTCATATATTTATCACACTATGCTTCAAACAGCCTTGCAACAAGTTGTGGTCCCTTCTAGTGTTAGCCCAAATAACATATCAGCCCTTATCTAAGGAATAAATGTCAAAATAAAATTCAACCAAAGCTAGCTACCTCCATTGGAAGTGCAAAAAGAAAAATTCACTTTCATGGTAATAGTTAACTACAAGGGAAAAGGTATAAAGTGAACCCTTGTTGACAATGGCTCAACCCTTAATGTGTGTAGTGTCACCCTTTTGGATAGGATTGGTGTGGATAGATTAAAAATTCAACCTGCCTCATTATCCATTAATGGATTTGATAATGTGGGAAAGCATTTTCACTTGCTGTAATCACTTTACCTATTACAACAAGAGAGGCCGCATTAGAAACACCAATCCATGTTATAATGATCTTTCATATAAAGTCCTTTTATAGAGACCATGGATTCATGAAATGAATGATGTTCCTTCTACTTTGCATCGTATCATGAAATATTTCTACAACAAAAAAGTGCACATACTTGAAGCTGATCCTGAACCTAATAGTTGTTTGAACATTGAAAAAACCAAGGAGAATCCTTTGAAAACATTAACATCAACTACACAAGTAGAACCCATGGAAGAAAAACAAAAAGCTAGATATCCTAAACCCTTCATAATGATATCACTAGATGATTTCAGATCGTTGGATTTCAACTCAACATTCATGGGAGAATATAAGATCATGAAAAAAGACTCTACAAATGGAAAAGAAACAACAGTAATGTCAACATAAAAATTAGATGACCCTTCAAAAGCATCCACCTCAACCACTTTAGGAAAAAAGGAAACAAATTACACAACAAACTTTGATGAACTTGACTATGAACAACCACCGAATCCAAATGAAATGAAAAATCATTATGCAAGAGGTTATGAACTTATGAAACAACTTGGTTATAGTGGAAAAAGATGTGGTGCTAATGAACTAGGTATCTGTGTCCCTATAGAGCCTAACACACACCAAAAAACTTGACGTCTTGTTTATTTTCTTTTGATAAAAACCAAACCATCAAACAAACCTTCACTTAATATCAACACTCTTACAAAAGATTCTTCTAAGCTGACCTTAACAACAGTGCATCTTGAACAGATAGACACTAGTGGTCTTGATTGTTATCCTTTACAAGAAATGAAACAAACAAAGAAATCTTTGCTTAATGTTAATATCATCACACAAAACACTATTGATTTGAATTTGTTAGATTTTACACCCGCCATTAAAGGAGAGAACAAAAACTCACGATCTAAAGAGTCTTGTGTAGTATGACACCTAATACTAAGCAATAGATATCTGGGTATGTGCAGGATCATCATAGAAAAACAGGCCCTTAAGTGGTGAAAAATTCAGAAAAATTAGAGTTAGGAAAGTTGACATAAAAATTTGAATAAGTTATCTATATTATTTCAAAAATATATAAGAATAGAATTTGTAGCAAATTGAATGTAGTTTCTAACCTACTAGGCTTTTTTTTTTAAAATCTATTTGGTAAAATTTTTAAATTTCAATGGAGTAGCACTTAAATTTTAGGGAAAATATAAGAAGTAATTGTTAGTTTGACCACCCTAACCACAATTAAACAATAATATTTTTTTATAAGATTTTAGATATAAGTAGAGGATTGATGCCCCGATGTGATGCATATTTTTTGTAATTTTTTTCCAAGTAAATAATTAGTTATGAATTTTTTATTACAACTTCTAAAAAAATATAAAAACTCATATGTTTGACCACCTTAACTTGGTCAAAACTTCATGAAATTCATTTTTTTTCTTTTAATTCTATAGTATGTGAAGTATAGAATGTTACACATGTTTCAGATTCAAAAAATGTGATACCATTTGAAAGTTGTAGATGTTTTTCAATCAGCATATCAATCAAGACTTTAGTCATAATTCAAATAGAAAATGAATAATAATTATTTATTAAATTAAAAGTAAAAAATAATTTATATTGGTGGAAAGTTGAGAATCTCCTTTAAAAATCCTTTTCATTTCATCAATTTTGGGTAAAAAAAAGGTCGTTAGCCACATACCCTACACATACCCATCATAAGGCCACTTTTTGGACCATCATGATCTTGCACATAACCATGTTTGTTGCAAAATAAAGGAAAATATTATACTTTTGATCAAGAAGGTATCTTGTTGAGACTCCTACAAGATCGTTTGATATCTCACCCTCCAAGAACACAAAATAAATTTTACTACAAGAGTTCATTTTGTGCATATCACAGAGAGTTCATGGTGATGCTACTAATGAATATAAGGTTTTAAGTAACAAAATTCAACATCTTGAGGAATGTGGTGCCCTTCCTTGTGTTGAAGAACCTAGTTCCTCTAATTGAAACTTATTTTCATCCTATTCAACTCAACCTTTTTCTATAGTAAGTGGGGGCAAGATGTTTGTTAGCCTTGTCCTCATATGTCACTTGTTTTCTCTTTTGGCTTGTTGACCACCTTTCATGTACATATAAGATCAAGCTTGGGATATGGATGACACGCCTTAAGTTGGCTCACATATGACATACTTATTCATGATGTAGCTTATTGGAAACATATGAATTTGCATAGGGCTTTCCAAGTAAGCTCTCATGTTTTCTTCTACTTTAAAGCAATTTCTTACAACAATGGTGTTAGAAATCGCTTTAAAGTGAGGGAATACATCAACACTCATGTTTCCTTGTGTGATTTATTTCTTCTTGTGATACATCATTTTCTTGGTGATGTCATTGTGTTTGATTTCTTCTAAGAGTGTGATATTTATTTTACTTTTCCTCTCTTGGAGACATTAGACACAATGTTCCCTAAGAAGAGACCTTGCATGAATAAGCAAAATCGCTTTGAACATTTTTTAAACTATTTTTCATTTACAACTATTATATGGCCACCTTTCATAACTCACCTTGATGCATGTGGTGACATATTTTTCATTCATGAATCCCAAGCATATGGATTTTTGCTTGCCTCATGAAGCTAGAAGTTAATTATTTTTTCATGAGCTCTAAGCATACAAAGTTTTGCTTGTTTCATGAAGCTTGAAGATAATTAGTCTGAGGCACCTTATCAAAGTTATCAGGAGGTATAGCTTTCATTTGGTTATATGGGATCTAAATAAAGGCATGCCTTCCCTTAATACTCATGTATGTGGGAACATATCAGTCATGTGTCTCACCCTCTCAGATACTCACCTCATGTATGGCCTAAAGTTTCATGGCCTGAAAGCGAGTGTGTTGTGAATACTCACCCCATGGACAACCTGAAGTTCTATGGTCCCAGAGTGAGCATATTTTTATCAAAACTAGATCCACCCATATTATTCTTTTCTTTATTCTTTATATCTTTGGCATTGTATGTTTGTGTATCTTATTTTGTTGCATATCATACACCTTGTACATGTCCTTTTTTGTTCATGTTGTTTTGATGAGGGATCTCAGATTTTCGGGGCTTGGCCAACTCCATTGATCTTTTTCATCCTTTTTCATCCACATTGGTACATTTGGACCCCTCTAGAATGCCTACTTTAGTGTGAGTTTGAAGCAAGTTCATCCTCTCACTAAAGTGGGGGTAAAGGTAATGTCAAAAAATGCCATCATGTATATTTTCACACTTAATTTGGGAATAATTAATCGTAAATTGGACTTGATATTTCCTTGATATAGTGTTTTTATGGGTTTTACACATCCACATTAGATTTTGGACCCTTCTAAGCTAAATAAACTTAACTTTTTTCTAATTTAAAGTTGTAAAGTGCATTTATTTACACCTTCACATTAAATCCAAGAGGCTTCTAAACTAAGGTGGACCTAATATAGTGTTGTAATGTGTTTTACAAATTCACATGGGATTTAGGGCCCTTATAAGCTAAATAGACCCAATTTTCCTTAATTTAATGTTATAAAATGTATTTATTTAAAATTTCACATTGAATTTTTGGCCCTCTTTCATTTATGACCATTATATCATCATTAATAGGCCCCTATGACCCTATATTATGTATCCTAATGCATATTTTAATCAAAAACTAAAAAATATCAACATATAAACTTAACTTACATAATCCCCGACACCTTAGAAGTCAAAATAGGTCCCGTGGGACCCACTCACCACTTTGGGTGAATGAGTCCCATCCAGGTGGGACCCATTCATCACAGATAGTGAATGAGTCTCTTTTGTCCTATTTGCGATGTTTTAAGTAGGAAAATTTGGTTTTAAGTTCAAATATCTTCTATATCAGCTTTTCAAATCAAATAAATGGTAATTTGAGTGCATTTCCTATATTAACAGGTTTTCAAATCATTATTTCATTAAGCATTCATGATATCTAGTCAAGAAAGCAAGGATTAAGAATTTTGAGACTTCACAAGATCATTAAGAGAACATTTAAGATCCTTTCTAAATCATTCAAGGGTAGAATTATTCATCAATTGTTGTAGCAATTCAAGATCCATCATCATGTCAAGCATATCAAGTATCAACCATGTTATTGAGCTATTTTTGTGATGTAGCATTGAAGATCCAAGATCAAGCATTGCTTTGCTCCTTTTGTTAAGATCAAGATCTACATCCTTCATGACCATTTCATGTTGAGTTACAAATTTAAAAGACATCATTATTCAAGGTAGTAGTTTTCATGTTTCATTGTTTGGTTTAATTACCTAAAAGGGGTTTGGCCAAGGAAAACCCCTATTCCTTAACAATAAATACTTTCTCTCTCTTTATTTGTGTAATTGTAGATCTAGGTGCTTCAAAGACTTGAAGGATCATTGAAGACTAGGTTACAAGCTTGGAGAAAGTTGTTAGAATCATCTCCTCATTTGCAAGGTTGTAATCTTCACTAAAAGGTCACCTAGAAACCCGAAATTAGAGTTTCAGATCCGAAAAGCTAGAGAAGTAGATTCAACAAACTTAGAAGAACAAATTTAGGATTTGAATTCCCTAAAAAGTGGAATGGGATTAAATCACCATAAGTGGCGAATGAATCCCATTGTAGGTGTTTTCTAGAGATTTTTTCAAATTTAGATACCCTTTTTCCTAAAACCTGTTTCTGTTCAGAAATCTAGATCTGGGACTGATTCTCCTAAAATGGTGAATGAGTCCCACTAGGTCAAAAATTTAGAAGTTCTAGAATTTTAGAGTTCCTTCTAGTCATCTTCATATTCCCACATGCAAATATTTCATTTCATACCTTCTTATTCTACTTCATATGCATTTATAGGTCATTTAGTTAAAGTCTGCATCATATTAGGGTTTTACAATCTTCCATCTTTCATTTCATTGTATTTTTGAATTCATTACTTGGTGGTAAACCCCTCTTGTAATCTGAAATCATACCCTAGGATAGTCCCTTAGTAGATCTCCTTCTCCCATTCCTATCACTTGATTGAGATCTCTAGGGAATCCTTGAATTTTAGTTGGAGAAAAGTGATGTTCTATTTCCAAAATGATAAAGCATCCATTTTTCAACTAATCAAAGGGTGCACTTAAATACATTATTATAGTGTGTATAAGAGTGAATTTCCACCCCATGTGGAAATCCCCTTTTTCCTTTACCCACCTTACAAAGCCAAGTTTGGAGGCTTAATTCCACCTAAGCCTGTTGCTTGCATCCCACTTGGTGGCTATTTTAAGTGCTGGTGGAGAAGTTTATGTTGGGGACGCATGTGTAGCATGCAAATGTCTACATGGTGTACTTACATCCCTAGTAGATTCCCATGGCTGAACCGATAGAGGCGTTACTCTTCTCATTGGAGGTGAATTTGCAGCACCCCTTTCAGTTGACTAACCGAAATATGGTTGTTTCTTTCATTTCTCCTTCAAATTCATCCCTTCAACATGCATTCTAGGTTCTTGAATTGATTTACAAGATTCTTCCATACTCTTTCACTCACTCTCAAGCTCTCAAGAACCATTCCAAGCACTCCATTGTAGCGAAATCAACACTCCATCACTTTGGTAGAGCACGTTTGGGACCATGCCATTACAACAGAGGCTCAAGTACTCTCATTTCTCCCCCAAGCAACCTTGAGTGCTCTTGGTCGAGGTGGTAAGCTTCCCTCTCCTCTCCTCTATCACTTGGTTTAGTAGCATAACACTGTTTTGTAGTGCTTATCTTCTCTTTACTATACTATTTCTCTATCTCATTTCATTAGTTGTCTGTGGAGGTGGAAACACCTAAACGGGGGTCTGACTAAGGCAGACCCCTATATAGCCAACCAAAATTTCCCCTCTTTCTATGTGTACGTGTGTGTTCTTCTTGGAGAACTAGTTGGTGAACGAGTTCCTTGGTGAGATCCTCTTTATTTTTTGTCACTATTGCATATTTACTTTATAATATTAGAGAATATTTGATTTATCTAGTCATATAATTCTGGCCCTTTAGTTATTCAACTGGGCCATTAGCTAGTTTTGTTGGCTTGACCTCATATTTATTGTTGTCTGGTCGTACGGATGACAACACACTTTTGAGATGCTAGTGCGCCATGTTGATGTCTAGAGATCATGCTTATGTTCTTGGATAGAGAGCTTTCCAAGACATAGTGTTAGACCTAGAAACTAGCTCGCCTAGCCTTTTATTTTATTTTGGGTCTATAGAGTAGCTGAGAGGCCCCATGGTCCTCATTACTCTCACCTCACATTTTCTAAACATTACACTTAGCTAAGGTAAGTTAGGGAATTGTCTCGCATCTTGAACCTCCATGACCTAGGGTCTTACACACGGTGGTTCCCCTCTATTACATTTTTGGTGAACCAATTTTTGTTCATTTGTTAGTGTTGAAACTTCCTTGGGGTACTTTGTGATTGTTGTGTTCTTGAGTATTGTGAAGGTTTATGAGCACCACAACCCAATCCAAAACTTCTAGGTATATCATTAGGAGAAGTGTATGACACCTTCTGATGGAAAGGACAAAGGTCTCGATTAGTCTCTCTATAGATCTTTTCTCTAGTCTCGTCGTTAGTTTAGTTGCATAAGAGTGGTTATCAGGGAATGCAATGGGATTCACTGACAAAACGGATCACATTCCAACTCCCCCCACATCTCCTACACCATCATCAATAGACAAGCATGAGGCCATTCAAATTCCTACAGAATACATTGCCACCCTTGCTAAAGGATTGGGCGACCTAGAAAATCACTTGGAAAGAAATTTGAAGATGGCTAGAGCCACTCGGGTTGTTAGTGAATTAAAACATATGATGGGTAAAGATCGAACATGCATAGAGCTTCTAATTAGTCTCCTCGGCCTTTCTGAAGCATGTGCTCCTTCGAGCAACCCTGGTTTTGCACAAGGAGTCACTTTCAAAGAGTGTGAGGGATAGTTAGGGGTATCAATGCCTCCCATGTCAATCTACATGGCTGATATTGTCTCATCTATCAATATCCCTTCCGCCTCTAAACAACCTAAAACTATCAGAGTGAATAAGGTCCCTTTGGGCTTTAGCTTCCCCACTCCTATCACCTCTAATGGTGGAGGCTTTGGTAGACCAGGTGGTGGAGGCTTTGGTAGTGGAGGTGGATTCAGAAGTGGAGGTGGTGCTTGTGGAGGTGGCTCTAGTGGAGGTCATGGTGGTGATTCCGGTAGAGGCCCTACCAGTGGCAGTGGGTTTGGTAGTGGCTCTTGTGGAAGTCACACAAGTGGCGGTCCTGGAGGTGGTCGTGGTAGCAGTTCCAAGGGAGGTTCCTCTAGCCCACTTGTGATCTTGAACACTCCTTTCCCCCAAGGAATGGAGATACCTAAATTTGAAAAGTATGGTGGTAAGAGAGATCTACAGACACATGTGTCTTCCTTTAATGCCCTATGCACTGAGTTCTTCCATCACGATGTGTTGATGGCTAAACTATTTCCTTGATCTCTCAAGGACACAACACTTGAGTGGTACTATTCCTTGCCTAACAATTCCATCTTCTTGTTTGACTAACTTTTAAATCAATTCCTTCGACAATTTCAAGAAAACATCACACCGAAGATGACCTTTTCAAATCTCGTTCGATGTAAACAAGGAGATAATGAAAACATCATTGATTTCATAGTGTGCCATCAAGTGCTCCTTTCACAAATCTCATATCAGCTGCCTGATTTTGATGTGCAGAAGGTATTCAAAGGAAAATTACAAAGGCCTTGGAAAGAAAATTTCACCCTCATGAAATACCCTTCTTTCTCACACTTGTGTGTAGCTTTATGAGAATACCAACAAACAGTCATTCAATCTCAGGGTTCTTCCTCACATCTCCATTTTGATGGAAAGTCCATCATATCAATCTTTGGGAGAGAAAAGATGGTGACAAATTTAGTTGCCACTATTGATGACAATGGCCTCAAATGCAAACAGAAGTTCACAATGTTATCAAAATATTATACTTCCATCTTGAAAATGTTGTTGAAGGATAAGGTCATAACTTTGCTAACTCCTAAGCTTATTAAAGAACCCTACCAAAATTGGTATTAATGGAGAACCTATTGCCAGTACCATCATGTTAATGGACATAATACCAAATGTTGTATGTGGTTGCATCATGAGATACAAGATTGCATTGAGGACAATACCATTCATCTTGATGGGAATAAATAGAATGCTAACAAATCAGTGGTGAAAGCTAATAGTGAACTACAGATATACACGGATCCATTTTCGTCACACTCTACTAACATGATTATTGATCCCACCAATTCTGTTACCCAATCTAAGGCCTATGTCAATATGGTCATGGTAACTTCCACTATTCCACCCACACCCGATTCACCAAATATTACATTTACATCATATGATTTACCCTTAAACAACAAACCTTCACCTCTCTACATTCCCACTCATGTCAATGATAACATTGTGAAAGGATTCTTGATAGACCCTGAAAGTTGCATGAATTTTATCATGGAGGAGACATTGGTATTAAATTCATTACGAAAGGAAAAATATGAAGAAATGAAATATACCATCCATACACATGGTGGTATGTGCCTTAAACCTTATAGCTTGATAACTTTGTCCATCCTGGTCAGACCTAGGGCTGTCAACATGGTCTTTGATGTTATCCTGGAGTCGGATCTATTCAGGCTAAAGATAGGAATACCCTGGCTCGACTCCATGAATAGAATCACCTCTATTGTTCACAAGTGTTTTAAGTTCTCCCACAAAGGTTTCATGCACATAGTGCATGACACTGGATACCATCCCTTGGTGTCCCATGGAAAATATTCATTGGATCACTTTTGGCCCTCCTCGATTTGTCTACTCCCTCTGAGAATGGACCTACTCTATAAGAACTATGCGAAGTATAAAACTAGGGGAAAAGGGGAGCCAAAGCTCACAATTCCCATGATAAAAAAATTAGTTTCTTCCTCTTCCTAAGAAGAGAAGAAGAAGCCTACGTCAACTCCTTTCCCTTCCTCAAAAGGAAAAGAGAAGTCCACATTGGATCCCTCTCCAACCCATAAAGGTAAGGAGAATGTAACATTCCCCTAGGCCACCTTTTCCTCTCCTCCCTCTTGGGAAGAGTATTGGATGAATCGGCCTAATGGCTACTCACTAAATCTGATGATTCCTCCATGGCATAGGCCCAAGCTTAGGATCGCAAATCTTCCTAATGAATACCCTAGACAATGGTATTATTTTTATGGTAGAAAGAAAGGTTCTCGTAGAGAATTTGATCCATGAGTCCTACTATTCTTGCTCCTAAGGCAGTAAACAAAAAGAGGTCCGCTACTGAGGCTCTCGAGTAAACTCCTCCTGCCACTCCTCAACCTATCCTTCCACTAGAAATAGCCACGGTGGATGTTCCTATGGCTGATCAGGATCCTTTTGTCCCTCTTCCAAAAACAACTATCGTGGACATTCCTATGGTTGAGGAGGAGCCTTCTATCCCTTTTCAAATCCTGGCCTTTAACTCCAAGAGCCATAGAAACCGCCTTGCGCATGAACACAAGCATTGACAAAAGGCTCTCTTGGCTGAGTAGGCTACCTCACAAAGGAATGAGGAGTAAATGACCGCCCCTGTAGTAGGGCCTCCTATAACATCTTATTCCTCCCTTCCTTTTGCTTCTCTCCAGTCTAGTCCCGTACTACTATCAACTTCCATTACGAGTACAAATGCGTCGAACCCTAAATGACTATAGGTGTTCATCACTCCTTCGGTGGAGCTTCCTTTACTGATGTCCATTCTAGATATACAACCTCTCCTAAATTGCATGGATATGGTTAATACCTTAGTTGTTTCCACTGTGGTTCTCTCCTCCTCTTCCTCTGCGCCTCTAGCCTTGTTTGTGGGAAGTTCATCTCCTTAGAAAAATAAGGGGGTTGAATGTGGTCCTTCTAACAATGAAGGGTGTAAGAGGAGCCCAACTTCTTCATAAGGTGGTCTTGTAATGACTTGTTTTGTCCTAGTGGCGGAACCTATCTCGACTTCCCTTGAGTTCGTCACCACTCCTGAGCCACTTGACGAGCCGAGTGGTGAATCTCAAGCTTGCCCTAACCCATCCACTGAAGTTAGACATGGTGCTCCTATGGAACACATGTTTAACTCTGTGGATGAAGTCCTGTCCTTGTCAGCAATCTTTGCAAAGTTGTTGACCTTGAATCCACAAGATCTTAGTTGAGAGGACCTCGAAGGGCCTTCTTCCTTAGCCCTTGTTGTGAGAGGGTTGGAGGCTCCTCCTCTTAACATCTCACCATTGTAGGCTCATCCTCCTTCCCCTTATGAGGATTTAGATTGGGAAGGAGATGACCTCTTGGCTAATCAATGTTAGGAGGAGGCCCCTTTTCTTTATCTTGTGTATGTGTGTGTGTGTTTCATAATGTGTTCTCCCGTACTCGTATTATGTGTTTCTAGATGACCCTGGTCACCCTTGTTGGTGCTTGGATACATGCATGGTTTTTGTGTTGTAAACCTTCTTGTATTTGTATCATCCTTCTTCCATGTTTGTGCTTGACTTTTGATAAATTAGGGATGATGCAAAGCATTAGGGGCTTTTAGGCTTCCCTTCCATGTTAACCCAATTTTTTATTTTTACCTTGTTTTATGTGCATTCTTCCTTATCTGGTTGGGGGTTGATTATCTTTCACCTTGCATTGAAGTTACCTATTATTATATGAGCTCAGAAAAATCTAACCCTACTAAACCAAATCCCCCTATGCCCTTCATCCATATTCTTTTCTCTTTTGATTTCTCTTTAGCTTTCTCTCTTATTTGCTTGAGTTGTCCCTCCTGTGTGTGACAATGCATTTTATTTAACACTTCATTTTTTAGAAAACGTATTCATTGCTAAATGAATATTTTGTTGAAAATCCATGCAAACCTTTCTTTGGAATCACATTCTCAACACGGAACCCTATAAAAACCATGTTTCCTTCATCATGGGTTCGTAAAGAAAGGACTTGAGAACCTTCCTCCAAAGTAGGAACAACTCTGATCTTCCCCTCATATGGGGGCATATCCTTCCTTTTGAATTCCTTGATGAAGTGAACATCTTTGAAAAGAATTTCTTGGTGAAGGATTGATTTGAGAAGAAAAGTATTTAATTTTGGACTGTGTCCCTTGAGTGGACCCTCTCTTCACAATAGGTCCCTAAGGGACCCCTTTCAAAAAAAATTAAAACTATTGATAGTCCACACAACTATCCACTTACTTGCCTACGTCGCCGCTTCCTAACTCTACAAAGTTTTCTTTCTCAGGTTTCCTCCATGCAAGAGATCTCGGGGGATACCTCCTTGCAAGATAGAGATCTTGTAGGGTGCTTTCCTTTGAGCTTCATCCATGTGAGAGATATTGGGGGTGGATCCCCTATAGGACTAAGATCCTATAAGGTGCTTCTTTGGGTGTTCTTCATACTTGAGTTCATGGAGAATACCTCCCCTACAGGATTGAGAGCCTGTAGGGTGCTTCTTTTGGTATTTTTCATGCTTGAGTTCATGGAGAATACCTTCCCTATATGAATGAGATTCTATAGGGTTCTTCTTTTGATACTCTTCATGCTTGAGTTCATGGAGAATACCTTCCCTATAGGACTGAGAGCCTGTAGGGCCCTTCCATTGGGTCTTCTCCATGCTAGAGTTTTTGGGGGATGGTCACACCCACAAAAAGATATGAAAATCTCAGTAAAACCTTTCCTGGGAATTGGACATTCCGATAGGTGACTCATATCTCTCTGTATGGACATTCATTTAATTGTCAAACCAGGGAACGTATACTTTAAATGGTGCAGCAAAATATATGCACTAGGAACTGGTTTCAGTCAAATCTTAGTAGAAATAAATACTAAAAAGAAATTATATCCACGCTACAGGAAGGTAGTGCAAAATTCCTTTAACTCAACTATGATAGAAACCATAACAAATACAACTGAAATACAAACTATGAACTAGCCTTATGCTGCAGGAATAGGCACAGTGATGGATTCTCTATGCTACAGGAGCACTATAAGACTGAGTTTGTATAAAAACTTTGAAGATGAAAGCAAAATAAAGCTCAACAAGAAAGAATAACTAACTAACTAGCTACAGATACTTACTAAGTGGGCACCCTTAGCAAGCATCTTCTGATTATGCAGATACTAAACTTAGAACTTCATTAAACTTTATTCATGAAAACAGAATGATATACATTGTTTTGTTGGTATGGAGACTAACAACAAACTCTGTCTCTGGTCAAACAGATTCTGTCTTTCATTATCATATTGATCCTTATATGATATCTACTACTTTGTTTCTATCTTACTCTATCTATCATCTTTTACTCACTCTATCCATATCCTCTACTCTCTCGCACAGGAGGAGTATCTTATTTTTAAATCAAAAGAACAACTAACTAACTAATTCTATCAAAGAAAGATGTGGAAGTAAAATGTATCCCAGAATCAAGGAACAAACTTCATAAATGAATTTATGTGTTCAACCCGATCCAGAGAGAATCTAGCGCTCCACTCTTTCCAGATTGACTTGTCATTAAAAATCTTTCCCAACGGTTTTGGTCAAAGAGTCTTCACCGGAGCTTCCTCGTAGTCGTGCAGGAAATGGACTTTACTGCAAGGCTGAGATCAACTACGCTTGACTCAATCATTCTTCAACAACCTGCAAAACAAAAGGTAATAGGCGAAAGAAAAGGTGTATGGCACATGCACGATATCTATTCATTAATCACACATTTTAAATCTACTTCATCATTCAAAAGCTATATACGATATACTAGCCATTTTAGGGAGTCAACGGGCAATAAATGTAATCAAGTCAACACAATGAGCTGCAGGAATATGAAAGTATTATGCTACAGGATATCCCCATAAAAGGTTTCAACAATGTTTAAACAGCCATGAAATAACAAAAGTAAAGACATTAAAAGTTTATCATAACATCTAAATTATGAGCATATTTTAAGCTCATCACTGCCCCCTACTTGGCCCAATGCTGGTCCTCCAGCATTAACTTTCCTGGTGGTTTCTCTGAAGTCAGTAGTGGCTGCATGACTCTGGAATGGATGTCCAAATTTGTAATAGAATCCTCTAAAATCTCGTCACCTTTCATACCTTCGGTCTTCTAATTCATTGTTAAGTTTTGTAGCCTGGTGAGGATAGAGAGGCCACATTAACACAGGGGGTTTGAATGTCAATAGCAGCCACAGTTCAAATCTTGTTTGAAGTCCCAATTGAATATATCTGCTGGTTCATTTGAGTGCTGCTGTGAAGTTTAGGGGACCATGTGGTTCTGACTTTCTTAAGCCAACAGTTAATCTCTCCCATCTTTTCTCACTTCTGGTGTATGCTAGTCTCCAAAATGAATATTGTTGTGCCTGGAATTCATCATATACTTGTTTTTTGATATCAAATATTTTCTCTCTGGCTAAAACATTATTAATACCATATGTTAGAGAAAACCAATCTTTCAACATTGCATAGGGGTACGAACTTTGAGAGCGTAATGGAACAGGCTCTGTTTTCTCAGTTTCCTCATATGTTTCCCACTGCCTGCCATAATTTGCCTCATTTGCTGCCCATGACATAAATGCTCTTAAATGAATATCACCAATATATAGAAGAGGATTCCATTCTGTTTCAAATGGTATTAAAAAGCCATGCAAATAACATTCACACAGAGAATTCCTTAACCAGTTAGGGGCTGCTTGGTATGCTTCATAAAATTCTTTTGCAGTATGAATTATAGGATCTTGGTTTATGGAAATTCTCATCAATTGAAACCATAAAAACTGTTCTTTAAGACACAAAGCATAAACTCTGGGTGGAGGTCTGTATTCCATAATTTGACCAGTTACCTTTAACATTTCATCCATTTTTTCTTTTAACTCAGCAATTTCCTGCTTCTGACTTTCAATTTCCTTTTTTAATTTCCTCTTTTCTATTTCCCACAGACTTTGTTGCATATCAGTCTAGGCTATATGTCAGAAAGTCAAGGTTTGCAATGTAACTGTCTCCCAATTAGCTTTAACATATTCCAAAAACTCAATTAAAAATGTCCTTTTATACACAACAATGTCTTTACAAATTGCAGGATGAAATACAACTTCACTAGGCATATTCAGTTGTTCAGTCTATTCTTGCTCAGGCTGCAGGATAAATTCTTCTTGTTGCTGCAGTGGAGAAGTCTGCGCTTCCTCCGAAAATTACATAGCAGCAGTAGCCAAATCATCAAGATTTGGTAACCCTTGCTCATTATGCAATGCTTCTGTTTCCTCCACTTGTTCCTCTTCAGGAACGAACGAGCTTTGAGCAGCATTCTCAGACATATTCTGAGAAACATTAAATTCA
Organism: Sequoia sempervirens; assembly: GCA_007258455.2. NCBI lineage: Eukaryota > Viridiplantae > Streptophyta > Pinopsida > Cupressales > Cupressaceae > Sequoia > Sequoia sempervirens. The sequence goes on from VDFB02258929.1 coordinate 198,633, forward strand.
GACTCAACAAACCCTTCAGAAATTACAATCACCTCGGGTTGCGGTGAAGCAAGGGAGGTCTTAGATTGTTTCCTTATGGAAACCCTTCTTGGAACTGATGCGGCTGCAGGAGGTGTTCCGGTAGCTTTTCTCTTTCTTGTTTGTTCAGAGGGCTCTACCCTACCAGAGGATGACGGTGAACTAGTAATATCAACAACTGTTGCTGTAGGAGAAATAGCTGCAGGGAAGGTGCTGCAGGAGAGGAGCATTGCCTTTTCTGAGAATGAGGGTCAGATTCTGGGGACCCTTTTGCCTTTGTTTTTCCTTTCTCCCTCCTAGTGGCAGACCTAGTTTGTACCCTAGCAGAGGATTCAGGTGTGGCAGCTACAGGACCGGGTGCTACAGAAGTGGATGACCCTTGCCCTGTTCTACTGGTAGATGCAATTTATTTCTTCTTTCTCTGAGGCTGTGGGGTAATTACCCTAGGGGGTTGTGGAATTTGCAAACTCTTTTGGGCAACAAATTGTTGCCAGGAGAGAAGTGAGACATCTCTCAAAGAGCGCTCAATCAGTAATTTAATGAGGCCATGATGAGTGACAGAATTATCTTTCCCCTGTTGAGTTCCATGGGCACTTTGTTCTAAAAATTTTAACAAGAAATTTGGAACATTCACAACTAACCCATGTCTCATATGGCTTAATAATTTAAAATGATGATAATGCAGGTAGGAAAAATGGCCTTCACAGGTCAAATACCTGATTATATAAGTGGCATACTCTGAATATGGAGGAGGCAACGACACACGCTTGCATCCTTGCTTGGAGACTTCCAGAGGTCCATCAGTGGGCATTGAAAACTCAGCCCTTGCAGCTGCAGCATCTAAAGAAATTTTTTCTCCAACAACTGGGAGCCCGGTTACTTCAACAATTCTGTCTTCGGTTGCAACAACTATTAGACCCCATACGGTGGCTTCCCCTTCAGAAAAGGGTTCTCAAAAATTCTCCAGCAGCCTCCTCATCAAAATCATTTAAGCTCAAGAAATAATTTAGCCATCCACAGAGGCTAAATGCGTGGAATGTCTGCGGATTTTGTAGTAACAATTCATGAGCTACAGGTTCATGTCGCACCAACTGACCACCCATATTTGTAGTTTTTTTAGCTGAACTCGATTCCTTGCTGAAGATTCAAATTCTTTATTTCCCTTTCTACTCTAGTTTTTCTTCTATCATGCCGTCACATTTCTTTCTTTTTCCAAAAATAAACTTTTTGAACAAGCAGTCTTAATCGTAGTTTACAAGAAAAATATTCAATAAAGAAGGATATGCGATCATATTTGGAAAGTACCAGAAAAGAATTAAAGAAATATTATTTTGCAGTTATGGCAGCGGTGAAAAGACAGGTTTTGAAACATGGATTACCCCGCCCCCTACTTAAAGTATGACATATGTCCTCACATGTACTAAAGAATAGGTAGAGATTCAGGTGATAATGACCGGTACATGCATAGCAGTGAATGAATAGAATGAAATAAATCAAATATGCGATAAGAAAAGATATGGCATACCTTTGGTAATTGCACGTACGTGTGAAGAAAGATGACGATGTCTCCATGAGTTGACAAGTGGGAAAGATGTCTTAATTAAGGTTGATGTGGACGGATGAAGTGGATGGGTGACGTGGGCGGATGGGATGAATAGATGGAATGGATGGATGGGATGGATGGGTGGAAGATAAAGAAGTGAGATGGGGTGATAAATGAAAATGGAGAAAAAGGGGTTTTCCTCTTTTTAAAAAAAGAAAACCTTTATTATGGGCATGCTTTTTGAAAATTACGGTAATGCTGTTGGAGAAAGGCTAAAGCCTTTGGCTGCAGGAAGAGTAGTGGGAGGAACTTGAATGAACTGCTGCATGAATTCTTCTTTGGAGACTGGTTTATGGTACAACCGGAGTCGGTGTCCATTCACTAGTAATTTGAAATGGACTGGATCAATTGTGACTAGCTGCACAGCTCCATTGTCAAACACATTTTCAACTTCATAGGGGCCAAGCTAGCATGTTGTGAGCTTACCCTAGTTTTCTTGGTACCTAGAATCATATAACATAGCCCAATCTCTAGCAAAATTTTTTTTGGTTTTGATGTGCTGATAATGCCATTTCTTCTGTTGCTGTTGGGTTGCTTCTGTATGCTGCAGGGCGGCTTTTCTCATTTCGTCCAAAGCATTTAGCTACAGGAGACGTTCCTTCTGTGCTTCAGATATGTCTATATTGAGTTCAAGAGCTATCCTCAAAGTTTTGTGTTCAAATTCTATGGGTAACATTGCTTCTTTTCCATAAAGCAGCTCGAAAGGTGTAAATCCAGTTGTTGTTTTCCATATAGTTCTGTAAGCCCAAACTGCTTCAGGAAGTCTATTGCTGCAATTTTTCTTATGAATCTACACTGTCTTTGTGAGGATCGCCTCGATTTCCTTGTTTGTTACCTCTGCCTAACCATTAGCTTGAGGATGATAGGGGCTGGACTTCCTATGTTTGATTATGTAGTCATTCATTAGTGCAGTGATCAAATTTGACGTGAACTGAGCGCCCTGATCAGTTACAAGCTCTCTGGGAACTCCAAATCTTGTGAAAATTTATTCATACAGAAAGTCAGCAACTTTGTTATCCCTAGCATGAGTCATAGCTTTTACCTCGACCCATTTGGTGACATAGTCTGTTCAAACTAGAATGTATGACTTGCCATTTGATGGTGGATCAATTGGCCCCACAAAATCCATCCCCCATTTATCAAAATAGGTGACTGTTACTTGCGGGTATAGTGGCATTTCATCGGACTTAGTTGGTCTTCCCATACGCTGGCATCTGTCACATCTTCTTGTATAGGCCACATCATTCGTGAGTAATGTTGGCCAGTAGTACCCTGTTGTAAGAATCTTCATGGATGTTCTTTTTGCTGTAAAATGTCCTCCACATGGTTCATCATAGCAAGCATGCAATATGTCATAAGTTTCATCTTCTCTTACACACCTTCACATTACTTGATCAGGTCCAGTGTAAAATAGTCAATTCGCAATCCAGGAAAAGTTAAAACTTTTCTCTATTAACATCTTTTCTTTTGGAGAAAAGTGGGCCAGTATTCTATTTGCTACTAGATAATTGGCAATGTTTGCATTCCAGGGTGTATGTGCGGCGATGGAAAATAAGTGTTCATCTGGGAACCTATCATAAATGATCTCATATTCAATAGGTGTAGCTGATTGAAGTCTTGATAAAAATTCAGCTACGACATTAGCTCTTCCTAGTTTGTTAATGATTGTAATGTAAAATTCTTGTAACGATAGGAGCCATCATGCCAACCTACCAAAAATGACAGGTTTGTTCATTAGATACTTAATTACTGCATGGTCAGTGTGGACAAATATCTGATAACCCGTGACATAATGCCTAAATTTATTCAAGGCATACACTACTGCTAGCAACTCCTTTTCTGTGACATTATAATTGAGTTCAGGACCTTGAAGGTTCTTGCTGATAAAGTAAATAGCATGTTCAATTGAGTTCTCTTTTTGACTCAGAACTGCTCCTATACCAAAATCAGATGCATCAGCATATATGTGAAAAGGCAAATTCCATCTTAGACCTTGAAGAATAGGGGCTTTAGTAAGCAGGTCCTTTAGTTGCAGGAAAGATTTTTCACAAGCCTCTATCCACTCAAATTGGGAATCCTTTGTCAACAAGGCATAAAGTGGACTAGCAATTTTACTGAAGTCTTTTATAAACCTTCTATAATACCCTGCATGACCAAGAAAACTTCTGACATCTTTTTGTTTTGCAGGAGTTTGTAAATTCTGAATTACCTCAATTTTAGCAGGGTCGATCTGAATTTCATTCCTTGAAACATGATGACCTAAAACAATACCTTCTTCCATCATTAGAAAACATTTCTCACTGTTTAGAGACAAATTTTTCTCTCTACACCTTTTCAATACTTTTTGTAAATTTACCAGTGCTTCTTCAAATGTGACTCCATAGGTAGTGAAATCATCCGTGTAAATCTCCATACATTCATGAGATATATCAGCAAATATACTAATTACTGCTCTCTGAAATGTTGCTGGCGCATTGCATAGGCCAAAAGGAAAGACCGAATAAGAAAATGTTCCCCATGGACAGGTAAAAGTGGTCTTATCTTGATCTTCAGAGGCAATTTTTATCTGATTGTACCCACTGTAACCATCCAAAAAGGAAAAATATCTTTTACCAGATAGTGAGTCTAGTACTTAGTCTACAAAAGGTAGTGGAAAGTGGTATTTTTTAGTGGCACTGTTCAATTCTCTGTAATCTACACATACTCTCCATTTTCCACCTTTCTTGGGGACAATGACTAATGGAGAAACCCATTGACTGTCAGAGATTGGGTAAATAAATCCAGCATCAAGCAACTTTTGAAGTTCATTTTTCACTATTTCTCTAAGTGGTGGATTTATTCTCCTTTGAGGTTGTCTAATTGGTGAACAATCTTCTTTGATATATATCCTATGAGTACAAACTTGAAGATCTATTCCTTGCATGTCCCCATATTCCCATGCAAAAGCTTTATGTTGTTCTTGTAGCATTTTTAATAGGACAGCGTCTTGAGAGTGGGACAGCTTGCTATTGACATTCAAACAATGATCTGGAGACAATTCTATCTGCTTAATGAGATTGCTTATAGAATCTACAGGTGATGTTTGTACTTCTTGTGGAAGTAAATTATGAAAAATTGCTGGAAGTTTAGGCAGTGAACTTTCATAATCTAGTTGCTACAGGAAACATTGTAAATAAGTACCATTTGGATCAGATGAAGTACTCGTATCAGAATTGTACTGTAGAATTTGAAACAACAGAGCCTCCTCACTTTGGAGTTGTGAGAATGGATCATTGTGAATCATCATTAATTGAGCCAAAGAGTGGGCTTCTTTAGTTTCTTCCCCCATGTTTGGCCAAACAGGTTGGGACAAATCTGGTTGAGGTCTAGCAGGTGGATACAGAGCCAATTTCTTTGTGGATTGTCCATCAGAAATGGTCATATCTCCAAAACAACATCCTATAAAAGCATCAACAGTTGCTAACCATGGTCTTCCAATAATAACTGGATACCCTCCTAAAGTTGTCTTAACTGATAATATTGTGAAATCAACAGGATACTCCCAAGATTCAAGAGTGACAATTACATCTTCCACTATCCCATCAGGTTTAACTGTGGAGCTGTCTGCAAGCTGCAGAACTGTGGGTGTAGACCTAATGTTTAAAATATTCAAGGAGTCCATAGTGTGCTTTGTCATGACATTAATAGCAGCACCTAAATCAATCAAAACATTTTTTACAACTTGGCCATTTATATGTATCTGCACCACAGGACTTCCAGGGTCAATATACTTTGGAATGACTACATTTCCCAACATAATATCAGCCAATTTTCCTAAGACATGAATTGTTTGAGGATCCTTTTTCTTTCGTCCAAAATTCTTCAAACAGGCTTCTTTGATAGCTTTTCCAAAAATAGGAATATCTTTAATAGCCTGAAATAAAGGGATTTGAATCTGCACATTCTTGAGCTGATCCAAAATGTCAAAAGTGGGTTCTTCCATTGATTTATATGCAGTACTTTGCAACCTTTGATGAAAAGGTGGGTTGTCCTGATTTTGTAAAACTGACTCCTTAGAAACTGTATCAGTTATGGGCATATGCTTAGCAGGAACAACAGGTTCAGTAGATTCTTCAAAGGGAGAATCTAGTACTTCAGTAATCAGAGGTGGTTTTGGAGCAGGTAAAGCAGTTCTAGACCTCAAATGGATGTCATTAACGTTTAAGGCATAAGCTTGATATTGGTTGGCTTCAGAAAGATACACAGGTTGTTGTGGCTGCTGCTGTTGCTTATTATTAGGATTGGGCAACGGCTGGGCAGGCATAGGGGTTTGTTTTGGAGGTACAAGATTTGTGGAAGTTGCTGCAGGAGGTGGCATAAGGGCCTGTGATTGAGGCTGTGGAAGCTGCAGGAACCCAGAGGACTGGTTTTTCCATTGTTGAGGGCCTCTCCATTGAGGATTTTGTTGCCAATTTCCTGAAGGTGGGGTCCATTGCCCTTGTTGTTGTTGCCAACCTCCTTGAGGGGATTGCCATTGCTGGTTTTGATAATTAGGCCAGTTTGGTTGAGGTGGATTCCAGGGTGGTGGTGGTCCATATGCATGTTGCCACTAGTTATTATAGCCAGAGTAAGGATTACCAAAAGTTAAAGGATCTTGAGGCATACCTTGTCTTTGGGCCCATGGTCTCCTTTGTGCAACAAAGAACACTTGATCATCTTCTCCCTCTATTGGCTTGAAGTCAGTAGGCAGTTGCCTGGCTTCCAAATTAGCCACCATCTTGCATCTGCAATCACGCTTCTTCTGTCTGCAGTATGGATAGAACTCAGCCAAAACTGCATCATCCTCCTCATATTTCTTTCGAGCTTGCATAGTATCCAGTTGCGTAGCCATATTATTAATGATGTCCTACTTGAAGTCAGATAGCAAATTTGTTATCTCCATCTGGGAAACTCCACCAGAAAAAAGACTTCCCCATTGTGGCATGATGACCTTGACCTTTCTTAACTATTGCTCGAGAGTAGTTAAGACATATTTTCTTTATATCATCCCAAGGCAGCTGAGTTATATGACCTCCTCCCATCAGGTCCAGGGCGTCTATACATGCATCACTGATTCCCCTTAGAAAGAGTAGTTTCTGAGAGTCCTCATTGAGAGTATGGTTTGAGTTCCTCTTCAGTGAAAACAAAAATCTGGAAATATAATCTTCCAGGCTTTCATCGTCCTTCTACTGAATTCAGAATATGTCATCACCCTTGTTGACACTCTTACAATATTCTTTGTACTTTTCAAGGAATTTCGTCTGCATGGCTGCCCAACTATTGACGACACCTCTTCCCAGACTCATGAACCATCTGAGAGCTCCCTCCTTCAAGGTGGAAGGAAATAGCTTTAATTTATGAGCTTCTATGTTGTAGTCATAACTACGGTAGAGAACATCAAATTCAAACAAAAAGGTTTCGGGGTCTTCTATGACCAGGCCATAAAACTTTGGAAGCAAAGAAGAGGGAACATTTTTAAGATTGTCAGTATCTCTCTGAGGAACACTGGGAAACTCAAAAGTAGGAGGTGGATTATTAGGTGGGTTATTTGCCATATTAGGTTGCTAAAATAACAAAGCGAATGGATTTTCCTCAGGTTTGTTGTCAGCTGGGTCAAATGGTAGTTCAATAAATAGATTTTCAGGGAGGAACCTTCCCAGTTCGTCTCTTCTTCTTCTATGCATGCAATACGGTGAGTAGTGGCTTGAAGGATCTAGAAAATTTTACTAACAAGCTGAACTAATACTAAAAATGACTTCTGACAAACTCCTAGCTAGACGCCATCCCCGGCAACGGCGCCAAAAATGGTCGCGCCCACAAAAGGATATGAAAATCTTAGTAAAACCTTTCTTTGGTATTGGACATTTCGACAGGTGACTCATATCTCTCTGTATGGACATTCATTTAATTGTCAAACCAGGGAACGTAGACTTTAAATGGCACGGAAAAATATATGCACTAGGAACTGGTTTCAGTCAAATCTTAGCAGAAATAAATACTAAAAAGAAATTCTATCCACGCTACAAGAAGGTAGTGCAAAATTCCTTTAACTCAACTATGATAGAAACCATAACAAATACAACTGAAATACAAACTATGAACTGGCCTTATGTTGCAGGAACAGGCACAGTGATGGATTCTCTATGCTGCAGGAGCACTATAAGACTGAGTTTGTGTAAAACCTTCGAAGATGAAAGAAAACTAAAGCTCAACAGGAAAGAATAACTAACTAACTAGCTATAGATACTTACTAAGTGGGCCCCCTTAGCAAGCATCTTCGGATTACACAGATACTAAACTCAGAACTTCATTGAACTTTATTCATGAAAACAGAATGATATACATTGTTTTGTTGGTATGGAGACTAACAACAAACTCTGTCTCTGGTCAAACAGATTCTGTCTTTCATTATCATATTGATCCTTACATGATATCTGCTACTCTTTTTCTATCTTACTCTATCTATCATCTTTTACTCACTCTATCCATATCCTCTACTCTCTCGCTTAGGAGGAGTATCTTATTTTTAAATCAAAAGAACAACTAACTAACTAACTCTATCAAAGAAAGATGTGGAAGTAAAATGTATCCCAGAATCAAGGAACAAACTTCATAAATGAATTTATGTGTTCAACCCGATCCAGAGAGAATCTAGCGCTCCACTCTTTCCAGATTGACTTGTCATTAAAAATCTTTCCCAATGGTTTTAGTCAAAGAGTCTTCACCGGAGCTTCCTCGTAGTCGTGTAGGAAATGGACTTTACTGCAAGGCCGAGATCGGTTGTGCTTGACTCAATCATTCTTCAACAACCTGCAAAACAAAAGGTAACAGGCGAAAGAAAAGGCGTATGGCACATGCACGATATCTATTCATTAATCACACATTTTAAATCTACTTCATCATTCAAAAACTGTATATGATATACCAGCCATTTTAGGGAGTCAACGGACAATAAATGCAATCAAGTCAACATAATGAGCTGTAGGAATACGAAAGTATTATGCTACAGGATATCCCCATAAAAGGTTTCAACAATGTTTAAACAGCCATGAAATAACAAAAGTAAAGAGATTAAAAGTTTATCATAACATCTAAATTATGAGCGTATTTTAAGCTCATTAGGGGACACCTTCCTTATAGGACTGATGACCTGTAAGGTGCTTTCTTTCTTCGACTTCATAGTTCCAAGTAGCTATGAAGCCCTTCACCTGTCCTAACCTTCAGGTATGCCAGACTAAGTACTACTTCGTCAATGGTTCGAGTATACATTTGTAACCTTACTTTCTTCTTAATCTACTTTAATGAGCACTCATCAGTATTTGTGCTTGCTAAAGTGAGGGGAAAATGTATAAGAGTGAATTTTCACCGCATGTGCAACTCCCCTTTTTTCCTTTACCCACCTTAGAAAACCAAGTTTGGAGGCTTAATCCACCTAAGCCCACTACTTGCATCCCACTTGGTGCCTATTTTTAGTGTCAGTGGAGGTGTTTCTATTGGGGACACCTATGTGGTGTGTAGACATCCATGGGACACACTTACATCTCTAGCTAATTCTTGTGGCTAAACTTGCAAAGTCGTTACTCTACTCATTGGAGGTGAAGTTGTAATGCCCCCTTCAGCCGATTGACCCGAATATGGCCATTTCTTTCATTCCTTATTCAAATTCATCCCTTCAACATACATTCTAGGTTCTTGAATTCATTCACAAGCTTCTTCCATACTCTTGCACTCACTCTCAAGCTCTCAAGTAGGATTCCAAGTATTCCATTGCAACAAAAACAACATTCCATCACTTCAGTAGAGCACATTTGGGACCATGCCATTGTAGCAAAGGCTTGAGTACTCTCATTTCTCCCCCAAGCATCCTTGAGTGCTCTTGGTGGAGGTGGTAAGCTTACCTCTCCTCTCCTCGATCACTTGGTTGAGTAGCATAACATTGTTTTGTAGTGCTTGTTTGAATTTTACTATACTATTTCTTTATCTAATTTCCTTAGTTGTCCATGGAGGTGGAAACACCTAAACGAGGGTCTGACTGAAGTAGGCCCCTATATAGCCACCCAACATTTTCCCTCTTTCTATGTGTAGGTGTGTGTGCTTCTCGGATAACTAGCGAGCGAATGAGTTCCTTGGTGAAATTATCCTTATTTTCATCACTCTTGCATATTTTCTTCATAATATTATAGAATATTTGATTTATCTAGTTGAATCATTCTATCCCTTTAGTTAGTCAACTAGGTTGTTAGCTAGTTTTATTGGGTTGACCACATCTTTAATGTTTTCTGGTCGTACAGACGATCGTGCAATTTTGAGACACCAGCGTGCCACATTGACATCTAGAGATCGCGCTTATGTTCTCAAACAAAGAGCTTTCTGAGACATAGTGTTAGACCTATAAACTATCTCACCTAGCCTTTTCCTATATTTCAGGTCTATAGAGTAACTGAGAGGCCCCATTGTCCTCGTTACTCTTGCCTCGCATTTTCTAAACATTACACCTAGTTGAGGTAAGTTTAGGAAGCCTCTCACATCTTGACCCTCCATGACTTGGGGTCTTGCACATAGTGGTCCCCCTCTATTACATAGTGTATAGAACAAAAAGTGCTTATTGCAGCAAGTTGTTTCACTGTCATACAAATTATTTGTGTTTGCGCATTTATCAAACATCCAATGATACATTTGAAGACCATAGTTGATTAGAATGTACATATTATTGGAGGTGTGTATGATATTCCATAGTGGAATGGGGTATTCAAGATCTAAATCTTAATCAAGCAAGAAAAACCATAAACCTACCTAAAACCATGGATCAAGATAAGCCTAACATATCCCCCATCTTCCATCTCATACCTTAACATCTTTTCAAATTTTTCTAACTCACACCATTGAAACTTATACCCGACTCTTTTCACCCTCCATGTCATCCTTTTCCTCCATTAAAAATGGAAACCAAAATGTCTTTCATATTCAAATAGCACCTATCCATCCTATTTCACCAAATGAACACCAAAAGTCACCTAGAAAGGAATACAATACCTGATGTCAAATCCTATTTCATGAAATGTAGTCCTAGCCTTCTAGTTCCAGCCATTTTCACCTCATCAATCCCATGTTAATCCACCTCATCCATTTCATGTTTTTCCACCTTCATAGCACCTATGGAAAGTCAACCATATAACTCACTTGGACTCATTAATCAAAATCATGACCTCATAGAACCCCATTTATGTGAAGATCAAAGTACTTAGAAGTATGTGCAAGATCATGATGGACCAAAAAGTGGTGATAGGATGGGTATGTGTAGGGTAGGTGGTTGATGACTTTTTTTTACCCAAAATTGATAAAATGAAAAGGATTTTTAAAGGATATTCTAAGATTTCAACCAATATGAATTATGTTTTACTTTGAATTAAATAAATAATTATTATTCATTTTCTATTTGAATTATGATAAAGTCTTGATTGATAGGATGATTGAAAAACATCTATATCTTCCAAATGGTATCACATTTTTTGAATCTGAAACATGTGTCACATTCTATGCTCTGCATACTATAGGATTTAAAAGTACAATTGAATTTCATGAAGTTTTGACCAAGTTAAGGTGGTCAAACATAGGAGTTTTTATATTTTCAAAAAGTTGTAATAAAAAAATAATAATTAATTATTTACTTGGAGAAAAAATTACAAAAAAATATGCATCACATCTAGAAAAAACAATATTATCATTTTATTGTCATTAGGGGTATGTGCAGGATCATCATGGAGAAAACAGGCCCTTAAGTGGCACAAAATTTAGAAAAATCAGAGTTAGGAAACTTGGCGTAAGAATTTTAATAAGTTATCTATATTATTTCAAAAATATGTAAGAATAGAATGTATAGAAAATTGAATGTAGTTTCTAAACTACTAGGTTTTTTTAAAAAAGAAAATCTATTTGGTGAAAATTTGAAATTTCAATGTAGTGGTACTTAAATTTTAGGGAAAAAATAAGAAGTAGGTGTCTGTCTAACCACCCTAACCATAATAAAATGATAATATTTTATTATACGATTTTATATATTAGTAGAGAACTCATGCCTCGACATGATACACATTCTTTTGTAATTTTTTTCCAAGTAAATAATTAATTATGAATTTTTTTTTACATTTTTAAAAATTATAAAAACTCGTATGTCTGACCACCTTAACTTGGTCAAAAATTCATGAAATTCAACTTTTCTTTTTATAATCCTATAGTATGTGAAGCATATAATGTGACACATATTTTTGGTTCAAAAAATGTGATACCATTTGAAAGCTATAGATGTTTTTCAATCAGCCTATCAATCAGGACTTTAGTCATAATTTGAATAGAAAATTAATAGTATTTACTTATTAAATTCAAAGTAAAGCATAATTTATATTGGTGGAAAGTTGAGAATCTCCTTTAAAAATCCTTTTCATTTCATCAAATTTTAGTAAAAAAATAGTCATCAGCCACATACCCATCATATTGCCACTTTTTGGCCCATCATGATCCTGCACATACCCTTAGGGTGGTCAGAAAGACACCTACTTGTTATTTTTTCCTTGAAATTTAAGTACTACTGCATTGAAATTTCAAATTTTCACCAAATAGATTTTTTTTTAAATAAACCTAGTAGTTTAGAAACTATATTCAATTTTCTATACATTCTATTCTTACACATTTTTGAAATAATATAGATAACTCATTCAAATTTTTATGTCAAGTTGTCTTACTCTTTTTTTTATATTTTCACCACTTAAGGGCCTATTTTTTCCATGATGATCCTACAAATACCCTACTCCCTCTTATGATTTTATTTCATCTCATCATTCCATTCCATGTCATGATTCCATTTCATCTCATGATCCAAGTTTGTCAACTCCATACCATAATCGTATTGTATAAATTCATTCAATAAAGCTTTCCACACATTCAATAAAGTCAAGACCCCCAAGGTATAAGCATTTCCCTCACATCACATGATAATCCTAAACTTTCACAAGATCCCATTCATTAACCACAAACATCTAAGCTTTATTCATACACCTTTATAAAATTTGGTTTTCTCCTACAATACAACATGCCTTCATGAGTTCCATTTACCCGAATACCTTAATATTAAAACACATATATTCTTATATCTTTGGCTACATACCTTCTTCTCAAGATGTTGGTAGCTCTTTCAAACACAAAAGGCCTCCCCTTAGATCAATACATTCACCTCCTCCATCATCATTTCCATCTATTGTTGAACCCTATCCATCAACCCTTCCATCCATCATGTGCCCATATGTTCCTAAAGCATATCCTTTTTTTCCCTTTAAAGAACAAAAAAGTCACATACCCTTGAATTCCTCCCAACACCTTCCACTTCAAAATCCTTCTTTTTCATAAAATCCCTCTATGTCCTATCCAAGTAATTGGGATACCAAACAAGAAATGTATAAATCAAAGAATCCACAAAAACCTAAATATCATCATGTATCACTAAAAAGACATGACAAAATAAAGAAAAATATGCTCCAAAATAAAAATAAAAAGTCTTCCAAGAAAGTGGAAGGTGCCAATTAACAAAAAAATGAAAAGGCTATAACTAAAAATCAAAAGTGAAATCAATGTGGGTTCCAAAGAAAGCAAAAAAAATGATGCATTCAAATAAAAAATTAAAATAGGTATCCAAATTTCCAATAAAAAAGACTCAATCCTTAAACTTTCACCACCCTTCAAGGTGTGTGTCAATTTTGTTCTTACCCACATTCCCTCATAATGACTCCATTCCATACTTCCATCCAAAATTCATCCCCCATTCCATACCTTTAATCCAATCCTTTGCATGAATCCTTAACCCCATTTCTGTCTACCCCTATCCAATCCATTATCTTTACCAATTTTCCTATAAATGTCTTTAAGTGGGAACATCTTAGCCATAGTCTATAAGAAACGTTTAGTCAATGGGGTACTATCTTCTACAAAGGGACACTTGATTCCTCCTTTCATATCCATAAACCTTCATCAACTTCCATTTCCATAATCTTCCATTTCCATGGCTATTCATATCCATTCATATCCTCTATCTTTCACATCCATCCATGTACCTTTGCTTGTACACTTGGGGGGCAAGACTTTTCCATTCATATGATACATTATTGATTATCCTATTTTCACTTAGCCATCATATTCCTTCATTTATATTCCATTTTATCCACCTTATCCATCCACCTTCCTTTGATATTGCATAAAGTCTTAGGGAAAAATAGCAAGAACAAGTATCTAATGCATGCTTTATACCATGTGTGTCCTCCATCCTCCATATCACTTGTCATCCATCTCATGTTTCCTTTCATGTCCATTTATCTTCCATATCCATGTCATGTCATTATAATTTGTCATACCTCTTACCATGTGGGCATGTTATTACTTTGACATGCCATCTTTTAAATCCTCCATAGGTCCTCTATTTCTACTTTGTATAAGAGCAAGCATTTTGGGTTCCCTTGTCATTGGTTCCCTCCACCCATAGCATTCCATATCTTGATCCATCTATCTTCATCCTCCATATCTAGAGTGTATCCTCACATGTCCTATCATTAACCCATATAATTGATCCTTATCCATCCACATCCTCTTTGGTTTTTAGCTTGACTAAGGAAAAATATCTTTTTTATAATTATCATTTAAATTCTTATCGTTGTGTTATCACTATTATGAGCAATGCATTTAAACAAACCATAATCTCTTTAACATTCTAAAACATTGGGCTTTACTGAGTCACAACCTGCTATGTTTTCCATCCTGCAACTATTTTGTGCACTGGTCCTTATCATATGCATTAGCATTTTCATTTTTCGTTATCATGATCTTGCATATTTATCATTTTCATATTGCATGCATCACAACTTGTGCTTTATGTTAACTCTTGTCTTGATCAATATCATTATCTTTTTATATCTTTTCTTTGCTTGCCACATTCTGAGGAAGCTCAAGAATCTCTACATCTTGTTGTGTATGAAGGAGAGTGAGGAATGGGGCATGAGTCTTTCTTGTGTGTGTGTATCAAGTCATTCATTCCTATGATGATTACAAAAAGCATAGCCAATAACAAAGGAGGATTTGTTCCACTCTATGATGAAACAAATGATCACTTCATAGCCTTTCCATTCCATTCATTTTCATATCCATCCCTTCATATCCTTTCCTCCCATATCAAATACATTTCATAAGCCATTTATATGCTTTCCTTGCATCACACCAATGTGTTGCATACCTTTCTTCTTTGTATCCACCTAGGTCATTCATATTTCTAAATATCAATTGATTATCATTTTCTATCTACAACTCAAAATGGATCACTTCATAGCCTTTCCATTCCATTCATTTACATATCTATCCTTCCATATCGTTTCCTACCATATAGAATACTTTTCATAAGTCATTTATATGCTTTCCTTACATCTAATCAATGTGTCACATTCCTTTCTTCGTTGCATCCACCTAGGTCATTCATATTTCAAAATCTTGCATCTCAAATTATCTATCTACAACTCAACATACCTTTATCTATCATAACAATATTGACACCATATCATATGAAGACCAATATCAAGGAAATATCAAGGTTATGCAATCAAAGACTGAGGAAAACAACCATATTAAGAGTCCATGTTCAATGTGAGTTTGTTTCATTTCATGCATGCAAATTATTTTCTATCTCTTAGACACAACTAAGGTTTACAATTAGTGTTTATAGATCTTAATTGTTAACATGTTCATACAAAAGTCTAAAATATGTCTCTATTGGAAAAACAAGGATAGACAACTAAGAGGGGGGTTGAATAAGTTGTCACAAAATAATAATTTTTTTCCAAATTTACTTAATCTAAGATCTTATGAATAAGCAATTGACCATAAGCAATTAACACAATAGAGAGATAGAGAACACCGATATTTTTTATGTGGAAACCTTTTTAGGGGAAAAACCATGGTGGACGTTAGTCCAAAATATTATACCCTATTAAAAGTATAATGAAAGCAATAAAGGGGAATGTACATGCATTCAGCCACATTGCCTAGAGCTCACTGCTCAGTTATAGAAGGGGATCACTACCCAGCAATACATGATAGAATTAAATACAAAGGATACAAATTGAGAAAATAGCTTTTGCACAAGCTTGATTACATTTCCAATTAAGCACCAAAAACTCCTTCACTTTTCACTAAAACTACTTCACACTTCACTCGATCTTCTTCATGCTCTACTCTACAATCGAATGATATTCACACATACACACATAGGAGCACACCCAACACATGAAGCACACTTTGTACTGATAAAAAAATCACTCTTATATATACGCAACATCACATTACATCAACAACCTAGTTGGCCAAAAAAATAAAACATATTTGCAATGTCGACCCAAATTTACAATTAAATTTTCAATGTGGATCTAAACACCATTGGCCAAAACAATGATACGACCCAAAACAATATTCATGAATAAGCCAAACATTCAAACTTTACTTTTCAAGGATCCACAACACGTTACCACCACCATGTCGGCTAGGAACATGAAACCTTGAACATGCACAAGAAAATATTTGATCTCGAGCACACTGATCAATGTGGATGTACCACAAAGAGAGAGAACAATCTTGAGACATCCAAGAATACCAAGAAACAACAAAGAAACATCCGCATAAATTAGAATTACTAGAATCACACAATCTTCACTTAGGAACACTGATAGAGACCACGTCAATACTATCAGACCACAAAAAAATCAAATCTTCACATGGACCTCTGAAACTTCTTGTAGATGATCTAGATACTCTAAAAAATAAACCATTTAGTCTACAACAATTGATCTTGAATGTATAAAACAAGACACCTTCATGACCTACATAGTTCCATTGGGAACCTAGAACACTTTCATTTACAATTTTTACAATATCCTTGACATATACAACCTCTGATGTATTGAAGGGTAATAGTGTTTACATCAATGACAACCACATATCAGCAACACATCCACAACATCCAACAATATTCCCCTTTGGCATTGATCGCAACACATGATGTGAAAAATACCATCAACCCAACACACTTGCTTCTTAACTATTTTTCTCCCATAAGGCTCTTCTCCCCCTAAAAGATTTTTCACATTGCATTTCTCCCCCTTTGACATCAATGGAAAATTTAACCATGACCTTTCCATATACATGCTCTAAACCGCATATCTGCACATCTGACTACTCCCCCTGAGTACCAGCCACAAAAATACCAATTTGGATTAGAATATAACAATGTAGCTCATGGATTTATGCAAGTAAATGCATCTTTTAGTTCTTATCAGGAGGGGTAATTTCCCCTAACATTACTTTGTGATACTCAAAAGTATCCTTTGGCAATGACTTAGTAAAGATGTCTGCAATCTATTATATGGTAGGCACATACTCCAATTTGATTTCTTTCTCATTCACTTTCTCCCTCAAGAAGTGAAACTTGATGGATATATGTTTAGTCTTAGAGTGTAGCACTAGATTATTTGATATATTTATTGCACTTGAATTGTCACAGTATATGGAAATAGGCTCTTCATACATCATCTTGACATCTTTCAACATTTGTTTCATCCATACCACTTGAGTACAATTATTGGCAACAATGATATATTTTGCTTCAAAACTACATAGAGAAATGGAATTTTTCTTTTTGCTCAACCAAGACACTAGCTTCTTCCATAGGAAGAAAGCACCACCACTAGTACTTTTCTTGTCATCTACATCTCCATCCCAATCTACATCAGTATATGCACTCAAAGGAGATCATCATCCTTTGCATACCAAAGTACAAATTCAACTATTCCTTTCATATATCTGAAGATTCTCTTAACAACAGTCACATGTGATTCTTTTGGATCATCCTGAAATCTAGTAACCATGCATACATCATTCATAATGTTTGGTCTAGTTTGAGTTAAGTAGATCAATCCATCAATCATTGACCTGTATCTAGTTTGATTCACCTTAGGAGAGTCATCATTCTGTGTTAGCTTGCATCCAATCACCATGGGAGTGCTAACAAGCTTTGATTCTTCCATCCAAATTATTTTTATTAGCTCTCTCACATATTTGGACTAAGATATAAAAATTCCCTTATCTAACTGGGTAACTTGAAATCCCAGAAAGAAATTCATCTCTCCAATCATACTCATCTCAAATTCACCCTTCATCTCATCAGTAAACTTCATACATAGATTGTCATCTCCTCCAAAAATGATGTCATCAACAAAAACTTCTATAATTAAATCTTTATCATGATCCAATTTGAAGTATAAATTGCTATCAACAATACCTTTAGTGAATCTAATATTTAGTAAGTATTTGTCCAATCTATCATACTAGGCTTTGGGGGCTTGCTTAAGTCCATATAAAGCTTTCTTCAAGTGGCAAACAATATCTTCCTTATCAGTTAGCTGAAATCCATCTGGCTGTTCAATGTATACTTCTTCTAGTTATCCATTCAGAAATGTCGGCTTCACATCCTTTTGATAGACTTTGTAGTTCTTGTATGCAACATAAGCAAAAAATAATCTAACAAATTCAATTATAGCAACAGGGGAAGAAGTTTCTTCAAAATCAACACTTTCCATTTGAGATTTCCCTTTACATACCAGTCCTGCTTTATTCTAAACCACTTCACCTTGCTCATTCAACTTGTTCTAAAACACCCATTTAGTACCAATCACATTTTTGTCTTTAGGTCTAGGAACCAGTGTCCAAGTTTCATTCTTTTCAATCTATGTCAGCTCTTCCTTCATAGCTTCCATCTAGTGTTCATCTTGATAGGCTTTAGTGACATCTTTAGGTTCAATCTTGGAAATCAGGCAATAGTCTTCTACAATCTTTCTTCTAGTTTGAACTCCTTTATTCTTATCTCCTATAATTTGACTTTCAAAATGATTTAGCTTTACGTACCTTGGAGTTTTGGTACTTTCACAAACTTCTTGTTCTTCTGATCTTTCTTCTACACTTGCACTTGTCTATGTTTCCTGACTTACTTGATTTACTAGAATGAATTCAGGTTGCTTTACCAAAACATATGGAATAATCTGAAGTTGGTTCTATGTTTGAACATTATTCCCTTTGTTTGTAATGTATTCATTTGAATAATATCCACAATATCTAGATGATTTGGAAAAATCCTCATCAACTCTAACATTTTCATTCTCAACCATATTTCTCATTCTTATGTTATAGCACTGGTAGGCCTTACTTTTAGTAGAGTAACCTAAGAATATTCCTTCTTTTCTTCTTGCATCAAACTTGCCTATATCATCATCTCTCTTGATATAACCTTTTCTTCCAAAGATCTTGAAATATTTAACAATAGGCTTATAACCAAACCATAGCTCAAAAGGGGTCTTACCAGAATTACCATTAACATTTACTCAGTTTAAAGTATACACAGTAGTGCTTATAGCTTCACTCCAATAGATTTGATGCACATTTCCTTCTAACATCATTGTTCTAGCAGCATCCAAATTTTTTCTATTCTTTCTCTCTACAACTCCATTCTATTGAGGGGTTCAGGGAGCAGATAACTATCTTTTGATTCCATGTTCTTCAAAAAAAGAGTTAAACTCCCTAGATGTGAACTCACCACCTCTGTCAGATCTCAAACACTTTATTTTCAAACCTTTCTCATTCTCTGCCATAGCCTTGAAACTTTTGAACTTTTCCAATGCTTCACATTTATCTCTTAAGAAGGAAACCCATATCATTCTAGAGTAATTATTAATAATCAACATAAAGTACCTTTCTCCATGAATACTTCTGACTCTGGAAGGACCATAGAGATCAGTATGTAGCAGCTCCAACAAATCATTTGAATGAATTTTTTTTCTTTGGAATGAGACTCTAGTTCATTTACCCATCTGATACTCCTTACAAATTGTGTTAGCAGGCTTCACTAACTTAGGTAGATCTCTTATTTCTTGAGTTGAACTTACCTTGACAATGTTATCAAAATTTACATGATAGAGTCTCCTATGCCACAACCAGCTTTCATCTACTTGAGAAATTAAACAAATCCCACTAGCAGTATTCAGGTGAAAAATATTACCTTTTGTCTTTCTACCTGTAGCAATCATATTTCCATAACTTCCATGTAACTTGCATATTCCATCTTTGAATTGTTGATCATAGCCTTTGTCCAACATTTTTCCAACACTCAAAATATTTTTCTTCAAGCCTTCAACATAAAGAACATCATCAGTGTTATCCTTAGCACCAAGGAAAATAGAACCTCTGCCACGAATCACACCAACATTGTTTTCTCCAAATCTTACAACACCACCACCATACTTCTCTAGACTTACAATTTTTTTTCTATCACTAGTCATATGATGTGAACATCCACTGTCAATAACCAACTCATCCTTTTCTTCATCTTGGGCTACAAGAGCTTTCTCATCTTTAGCAGATTCAGTAGCCATGAGACTATTTTCAATGGTAGCAATGAAAACACATTCATATTCATTTCCATTACCTTTATCAAACTCATCATCAGTCACTCCTTCAGCAAAGTAATTTTTATTTTGGAATCTGGACTTGTTAGGCTTATATCGAGGAACTCTTTTAGGACATCTTGATGCAAAATGACCTATTTTACTGCAAGAAAAATATTTAATAGGAAGCACTCCTTCATACTTACTTTTTCCTCTACCTTCTTTCTTTACAATCAGTGCTTCAAATTCTTCCAGCTCTCTTTCTTTATCTTCATGTTGTTCTAGTTCTTCATCATACTTGGATATCTTTTTGGAACATTCTCTTGGACCATATCTTTACTTGTTACTTCTGGATATAGTAGCCTTGAATGCAGATTCAATCTTCAGAACAAATTCACCAAATTCACTTAATTCAAAAGTAGTAAGCTTTCCAACTAGTGTGTCTCTTGTCATCTTTGTTATTGATCTGAGCTCTTCAATAGCATGATCTTTCACTTTGTAGGAGGGAGGAAAGGGTCTGAGTATCTTAGCCACAATTTCGTTCTCTTCTAGAGAACCACCAACACATCTAATACCCATCACTATTTCATTTACTCTTTGCGTAAAAGAAGTGATATTTTCATCATCACCCATCTTTAGATTCTCATATTTTCCTTTCAAACTCTATAGCTTAGCCATCTTCACCTATGCATCTTCTTCATACAATGTTTCGTAATTCATCCAAATCTCATGAGTTGTCTGTAGTCCTATCACATTTTCCATCTCCAAAATTTTCAAAGCACTCACCCAAGCTTCAATAGCCCTGATATTGTTTTCAACATCTTTGATCTCATCAGTAGTGGAGGGACCATTCTGAGGAATAACATATGGATCTTTTTTAATCTTCCAAAAAGCTTCAACAATAAACTTTAGGTGACAATGCATCATGACGTTCCACAATGAGTAGTTAGTTCCATCAAATCTAGGACTGTCCTTCTTGTATCTTTCCATCTCAGATCACCTCAAGCTTTTAGACTTCTTCAGAGTAACCTACTCCGATACCAATTGTTGGAAAAACAAGGATAGAAAATTTAGGGAGAGGGTGAATAAATTGTCACAAAATAATAATTTTTTTAAAACATTACTTAACTTAATCTCAGATATAATGAATAAGCAATTAACACAATAGAGAGATAGACAACACCAAGATTTTTTATGTGGAAACCTTGTTAGGGGAAAAACCCCGGTGGATGTTAGTCCACAATATTATACCCTATTAAAAGTATAATTAAAGAAATAGAGGAGAATGCACATGCATTCATGAACCCTACCTAGAGCTCACTAGTTAGTTATAGAAGGGGTTCACTACCCAACAATATAGAATAGAATTAAATCTAGAAGGTATGAACTGAGAAAATAGCTTCTACACAAGCCTAATTATAGTTCCAATTAAGCATAGAAAATTCCTTCACTTTTCACTCAAACTAATTCACACTTTGATCAATCTTCTTCACACTCTAATCTACAATTCAAGGATATTCACACATACACAAATAGGAGCACACCCAGCACAACAAGAACACTTTACACTGATGAAACAATCGCTCTTATATATCCACAACATGAGATTACGTCAACAACTTAGTCGGCCAAAAAAATAAAACATATTTGTAATGTTGACCCAAATTTACAATTAAATTTTCAATGTGGATCTAAACACCATCGGAAAAACCAATGATATGAACCAAAACAATATTCATGAGTGTGCCAAACATTCAAATTTTACTTTTCAAGGATCCACAACACATTACCATCACCATGTCAGCCAGGAACATGAAAACCTAAACATGCACAAGAATATCTTCGATCACGAGAACACCGATCAATGTGGACATACCACAATGATAGATAATGATCTAGATACATTAAAGAACACCAAGAAACAATAGAAAATCATCTGCAAAAACTAGAATTACCAAAACCACACAATCTTCACTCAGGAACACTAACAAAGACCACAACAATACTATCAGACCACAACATCATCAAATTTTCACGCGGACCTTTGAAACTTTTGGTAGATGATCTAGATACTCTAAAAAATAAACCCTTTAGTCCACAATATCTAATCTTCAATATACATAACAAGACACATTCATGACCTACATAGTTCCACTAGGAACCTGGAACACTTTCTTTTACAATTTTTCAATATCCTCAACATATATAGCCTCTAATGTATTGAAGGCTAATAGTGTTAAAATCAATGACAACCACATATTAGCAATAGATCCACAACATCCAATAGTCTCTTCTTGCTTGAAAAGTGTTACAAAAGTGTTCTTAGTTATTTTGTTCTACTTATATACTTCAAATAGACCGCATGTCTATGTTGATGTTGTTTTTCATTGATATGAAAGGTAAATGGAGTTGGTAATGCAAAAGGTGCTTGATGACAACTACATGTAGAGTGAGTTGCTTCATTTTTTTTTCATGGATTGGTTTCAAAAATATTATTCATTCAATTTGGTGATCTACAACCAAAGTGGTTGTTGATATTCATTTCAAAGTCCTTATTGTTCATTCATTACTTGTTCACATGGTATTTGTCCAAAAATTATTGATAGTTGTTGCAAGAGTTTGATAGTTGTATCATGAAAAATTTAGAGGTATTGAAAAATTATTCATTGCACATTCATCATTCACATTTTATTCTTGATGGCTAATACATTTTGATGTTTTGACTCAGAGGTATTCAATGGATAGGTTTTTGGCATAAAGACATGATTGGTGTTTGTTGATGAGATCTTCATACTTCTACAAGGATCTAAACCAATGGAAAAAGAATAATATTTTGCATCAAAGGTATATGGTTAGAATCAAAGCTTACAATAAATTACCTTTTTTCAATCCCATTGAGTTTGTTTGAAGTTGTTTTGGGTTCTTTCATTTCTTGAAAGTTTGTTCTTAAACCATATATAAGGTTCATTATGCAAAGTTTATAATAGGTTTACTTTTTGTTATATTTGTTTGGTGACTTACTATAACTGGTGGAAAGGAACTCCCTTTAGTTGTGTCTTGAGGGTTTTAAACTCATCAGAAACTAGCCCTACTCCTTAGCTTAACTGGATTAGCAAGTCAATAACTTATGTAATACTGCCCCTACTACTTACTCCAACAGTCTACTAGGGCACTTTTAAATGCAACCTTTGACAAAATTTGATTTTATATAATGCATTGATGGATGTTCATGCCCCTTTTACTATCATATGTCTCTATCTTATGACTACTCATCCCCATTTCATTTTCCTTGAGGTGGTCTGTCATATAACAAACCTCTATATATGCTTCATGACATTGTCCTTCTGAAACCATTGTTTTATTAATGTTTTGAAATATTCCTCTATCTCCTTCCTTCTTTATACTCTTATCATTTCAATCTTGAACATAGGAATACCTATCCATTCATACCATTATATCATATCATACCTTTGCATTGCTTCCTATTTGGCTTTCAAAATTTCCCATGACATGTTATCTTTGATAGTTGACTAAATATCCTTCATCGTGGTGGTAATCCTTTTGGAATGACTATCCCATGCTTACATTTAATTTACTCCTTTTTTGTCCCTGAGAATGGTGCATTTCATGTTTATTTTGAGAGCCAACCATTATGATTTTTTTTTCTCTTAACTATTCTTTGAAAACCTCACCAAAACGCCTTCTTAAAATCTACCTTAGCTTCCTTTGTAGGGATTGACAACATCATTATTTGATTGCTACTAGTGTTATTCTAGATAAACTACCTTTTCAATAGTCATAAAACAACAATATCATTGGTCTGACTTTCCATTTTCATACATTGATATTGCATAGTCATTTACTCTTTTCATCTCATTGACCATACACCTTTGATGATGAAGAGTGCTTCTCATGATTGTCCTTAAGGTCGTTACTCCATCAATAATTTCTCTTTGTTATGTTCACCTTCAAGATAATACTATCCTTGACTTTATTTTCTAATAAAATTTTTGTGCTTTTGACTGCCATAATAAATCTCATTGATAGGAATACCCTAGGAAGCAAGGAATGTCCTCTTTTCATGGTTGTCATCATAAGGGATTGTCATAGATTGTCAAAGGTTTCCTTTAATAACTTTTTCCTTTTTGTCCTTATGATGAATATTCATTACATACCATTGTCATAGGTTTTCCCTACCTTCTACTTCACCACAACTCTTGGTTTCTTCATGAATTTATCACTGTCCACAATTGATTCATTGCCCTTATCATATACTAGATTGTTGTTATAACCATCTCTCTATAACTTATCAAAGCAATCACTAGTTTTTAGTTTGTGTATATTCATATGATTGCCCAAAAGTGTCAATCTCAATAATATAGGCTTCTACTTATTCCCTTTTAACGTTCAAAGCTTTGATAGATTCCCATTATCATGATGACTACTCTATTCTTGAGTGTAATTAAACTTCCTTTTAAAGGGTACCTAATTGAGTTCATGTGATTTGATTTTTGGACTGTCATTAATAGGTTTACTATGTTCAATATTTTACTATTATGCTTTGATAGATTTTTGCAAGCATGCATAGCTTGTTCAAAAGCACCTGTTTTAGTTTTTTAGCCATACCAACAAGGAACTCAACTACTTGATTAAATGATTTGGTAGACATATATGAAAAATATGGTAGCATAAACAATGCAATGCACTATTTCATATAATGCCTCAAAAAAATGTGGTCTCATGGTAATGGAATTCCATGACAATTCATATAGCAGCAAGGCAACAATATGGATTGTCATGGCATTCCATCACCATGTGACCACATTTGTTTTGGGCATTTTATCAAAAAATTCATTGCTTTGTCTATGTTGTTGCTTACTATTATGCTTTGATAGATTTTTTGCAAGCATGTGTATCTTGTTCAAAAGAACCCATTTTAGGCTTTTAGCCATAGGAGCAAGGCAATGAACTATTTGATAGAATTCTTTGTTAGAATGGAATGCCATGACAATCCATATTGCACTAGTTGAAATATGGATTGTCATGGCATTCCATCACCACGAGACCAAATTTATTTGAGGCATTTTATCAAACAATTTACTACCCTAACACATTTTTCATATATTCCTACCAAAGCATTCTATCAAATAGATCATTGCCTTACTAATATGGCTAAAAGCTTATAACGTGTTCTTTTGAACAAGCTATGCATGCTTGTAAAAAATCTATCAAAGCATAATAGCAAATATGGATTGTCATGGCTTCCAACACCATGGCTAAATACTAAATATGGATTGTTGAAAAAATATGTCAAAGAATCATTCTTAAAATAGATTTTCATTGCATTCCAACACCATGTTTTTGGAATTCCATGACAAGCCATAGACAAGCAATAGAAATAGTTCATTTCCTAGTCTATGGCTTGCCATGGCATTCCAATCACCATGGTGTTGCAATGCCATGAAAATCCATATTTATTTTTATGCTTTGATAGTAAACACCCAATGTTTTCCAACAAGAAGATGCATGCACAATATGATTGCAAGTTGGAAAACACAGTGTGAGGTGAGTATATGTCTGCCAAAACACAGTGGCAACCCTTAAATAGGCAATCATACATAGAAATAGCTCACCGCCTTATATATGGATTGTCATGGCATTCCAATCACCATGGTGTTACAATGCCATGATAATCCATATTTACTATTATGCTTTGATAGTAAAAACCCAATATTTTCCAACAAGCATATACAAGCATAGTATGATTACAAGTTGGAAAACACACTATTAGGTGAGTTTATGTCTTCCAATACAAAATGGCAACCCATATATAATCAATCATACATAAAAACAATTAATTTCATTTTCTATGGCTTTTCATGACATTCTAACCCACATCTTTTTGGAATGCCATGACAATTGAGATTTACTATTATGCTTTGATAGTAAACACACAATGTTTTCTGAAAAC
Organism: Sequoia sempervirens; assembly: GCA_007258455.2. Lineage (NCBI taxonomy): Eukaryota > Viridiplantae > Streptophyta > Pinopsida > Cupressales > Cupressaceae > Sequoia > Sequoia sempervirens. The sequence continues at coordinate 224,758 of VDFB02258929.1, forward strand.
CATATTAATGGATGACACTATGATTGCAAGTTGGAAAACATAGTGTGAGGTGAGTATATGTCTTCCAAAACACAATGACATGCCATAGATAAGCAATCATACATAGAAACAATTCATTTCCTTGTCTATGGCTTTTCATGTCATTCCAATCAGCATGGTGTTGGAATTCCATGACAATCCAAATCTACTATTATGATTTGATAGTAAACACATAATGTTTTACAATAACCATATACATGCATTCTATCATTGCAAGTTCAAAAACATAGTGTGAGTATATGTCTTCCAAAACACAATGACAAGCCATAGATAAGCAATCATACTTAGAAACTCTTCATTTCCTTGTCTATGGCTTGTCATGCCATTCCAATCACCATGAAATCATATTTCTTTGAGGAATCTTTCAAACTATTCACTTCCGTGTCTATGTTGTTGATTACTATTATGCTTACTAATATGCTTTCATAGACAAGGTAGTGAATTATTTGAAAAAATGCCTCAAAAAAATATCATCTCTTGGAATGCCATGACAAAAATGCAATTGGTAGCTGTAATTATCACTCTAGTATGAATGAATTAATATCTTTGAGAATACTATTTTGTTTCATAGGTGCATTTCCCTATAGTTGTGGGTATAGTTTTAGAATATATTGTTGATACATCTACTGAAGATGACAATATATATCTGCAATCCAAATTGTATTGCTTGTTAAGTAAGGTGTTTCCAATTTTCTAACAAAATTTGGTTATGGAGTCTCCATCTGGAAATATCACTCTAATTATCAACATATATATGCAATTATCACTCTAACTATCTACAATTATTTTGGAAAAATAGTGGGAGATGAGTATGTTTACCAAAACATAGTAGAAAGCCATAGATAAGTAATCATACATAGAAACAATTCATTTCCTTGTCTATGGCTTGGCATGGCATTCCATTGACCATGAGACCACATTTGTTTCAGCCATTTTTCGAACAATTTTCTGCCTTGTCTTTGTTGTTGCTTACTATTATGATTTTATAGACAAGGCAGCAAACTATTTCAAAAAATACCTCAAACAAATGTGGCCTCATGGAATGCCATGACCAAAAAAAATACAATTGGTAGCTGCAATTATCACTCTAGAATAAAGAAATTAATAAATTTGAGAATAGTAGTTGGTTGCACAGGTGGGGTTCCCTATAGTTGTGGGTATAGTTATTACCTATGCAATGTGAATTAACTACATAACTACTTTTAGGTGGACTATGTGAAAAATATATATTGTAATTTAATTTTTTTCATCTATCTATTAGCATCTACTTATTAGTTATGCAATGTGAAGTAATGCTTCGGTTTGAAAGATGTACAATGCTTTGTAATGGAATACACTAGGTCTTTATAAAACTGCAACCCACATCAAAACATACCCAAACCCTCATGGGTTTAAAAACTATATATGTACATGTGCATTACACATAGCAAGAGCACCAATTTCTTGCCATTATCACCAATAATGAGTAAACTTGTTGAAACCGGTTAAACACATAGTGTTAATGGTTCTTGGAGAACAATGGGTGTTTAAAAAATGGTGGATTTCATTAAATTCCTAAGGTATAAATAATAAAATATTTGAAAGACATTCATATTCTTTTGTAAAATTCTAAGATTCAAAACACTGGGTTTTACAAAACCTACAACCCACTTAAAGTTTGAAAACAATTTACAAACAAAAAACCCTCATAATGTTTTAAAACCCTTTACAACTAACAACTGAAATGATTAGAAACCCCTCAAGTATCTTTAGATGTTTTTTTAGTCTCCCCCTACTTTCCAACCTTTCACCTGCAACTCCACTCTCCAAACTTTCAACCTATAGAATGAAAGAGAAGAAAACACAAAGTGTTAAGGGTTGTTGGAAAACAATGGGTGTTTATAAAATGGTCTACATTTCATTACTTTCCTACGGTTTTAATAACAAAAGCTTTTGAAGACATTCATACTATTTTCTAAGATTGCAGGTTCTCAAAACACTAAGAAACCTATGACCCACAACAACAACGCATGTATGTACATACAAAAACACATGAAACCATAGATAAAAACATACAAAATAGCACCTATCTACATACGGTTGGTTAGAAATCCCCCACCTCAAGTGGGTTGGTCCCCACCTACAATATGCCCTTGGTCTTCAATGTTTCGATTTCAACCTGTTGAATGAGAAAACCTCGAACACATCATTTTTTCTAAGTGTTTTATGAGAACAGTACTCATTACAATTTAAACCGCATGTATTAATCACATCATTTCCCTTCTTGCCCGTGCATGAGGATAGCTTCTTGGACAAGGCATAAAAATGCTAACGTAATTCGATGATAGGACACCTCCTTGCTTTTCTTGCCATGGCATTTCCTTTCATCTATCAATTCCATCACTTCTATCATCTGTCTAGCAAGCCTTGCACTACACTGTCTCTTCATGTTATGTATGTTGTTATGTATTTTTTTATGTGTTTTTGTATGTACATAGGTGTGCTTTGTCTACGAGTTAGCTGTCTCCCTTAATTTGCATCTACAAATAAGTTCACAATTAATTGATACATCTAGTTGTGATTTATGCTTAGGGATATAGGGGTAAGGTCAATGTATTCTAAATTGTTCTTGTGATAGAATTGTTAAGTCTATGTTGTTGCACCCTTGCACTTGCAAAATCATTCTAATTTCTCATGAACATTTCATCACAATAGTGTTAGTACTTACTTAGTCTAAATGATAACACATATCTATAAATACCACCATATTGTAAACTAAAACAAAATCAATTATTTCATAATCTTTTACTTAAAATTTGTAAAAATTCACAATTATAGCTTTAAGTTTATAACATGAATTATTAAATCCATACAAACATTCAAAAACATAAGGAGAATTGTAATTTCAACATCAGGTTTTGAACCTAGTTCAAACTACATCGATACATCGGCGATTTAACACAAAAAGAAAATAAGCTTTTACAGGGATGTAACACTCAATACAACAGTTTTTCTTTTTCATATATTGGTGCTTCTGTTTATTCTAACAATATAAAATACAGAGGCTATATGCGACTGAGCCAAATATAATTGCACTCAAGACACCTCCCACTCATTCACAGATACCCATTTCCTGGTTTCTAAAAAAAGAAAGAACTTCCTTCAGATGGAGAATGTAAAAATAGTACTGTGACGAAAATTGTTCATAGTTATAGGTGGAACATATAGAGGAGCTTATATGCTTTTCAAGTTGACCGGAGTTTGAGTTTCAGGATGAGAGGTAAGAAAAGAAGTCAATCATCGAGCCAGTCCAAACTGAAGTGTGCTTCAACAATTTCAACTCGAAACTCCGTAATAGAAATGTTCTTCGCCCGCAACCATTGCTTCCCAACCTTCTCATCACAAATAACAAGCTTCAGGGAATTCAGTTCTCAAACAGCTCTTGGTAACCTCGTCAAACGAGAACATTCTCTCATATCAAACTCATTCAATTTCTTTAGTTGCCCAATTTCCTTCGGAAGTTCTCTCAGCCCCTCACAGAATGAAATGCCTAGAAATTCCAACTGCCCAAGGTTTCCAATTGACGATGGAAGCTCTTTTAGGCATGGCAATGCCAACAACTTTAACAATTTCAGAGAGCTAAGATTCCCAAGGTCATTAGGTAACTTCTGAATTAGGCGGCAATTGGTAATAGACCAAATCAGAGCAGAAGGCATATGACAGAAACTAAGGGGCAACTCTTCCAAATTGGTGGAGTGGTCCAGGTTAAAAATTTTCAAGTTGGCGATGTTGAATGTGGATGTATATTCAAACCCTTCGCATAAGCTTAAAGATAGCTTCTCTATAATTGACAGTGCTTTATTTCTTTCCGAGTAGGAAGCGTAATCAACCTCTCCAGGCGGACACTTTTGAGTTGAGTGAGTGAAGATAAGACATCTAAACCTTTTATTGTTCCCCTCTTTGTACTGTAATTGAATACCATGAGACATTTTAGATTTTTCATGGATTTCAGAAATGGGGGAAGAAAGAATTCAGTTGAAGTGAAGTGTAGCAGGAGAGCCTCTGCCTCAAATAAATTCACCTCTTTCCAGTAGGTCTCCTCCTCAGGGTTTTCTAAAATAAATCATGAAGTCAGTCCAATTAGATCATTCTGCATGTTGGTAATTGTTTCTATTTATTTGGGTTAATTTCGCACCGATTGAAGTTGGATAAATTATATAAAAAAATAGAAGCAGAAAAGAGTGCTTAAGGGTACACTATGAAAAAAAGAAAGTTAAGAATTGAGAACGCTAGTGTTGGATTGTCCCACTTATGATTAAGTAGGACAAGAACACATATATCCACAAATTTTGAATAGTTTATGTAGGATATTTAATCTGCCCATTAAACAACTTAAGAAGCTAAGAAAAATGATTCTTGTTTCTTCTCATTGTTCTAGGTTGTCGGGTGTTTTCCACCCACCCATTTATAGCTTGATAAAAAACGTTTACCATAATCAAAAACAAAATTGTTGAAAGAAATGATACCTAACACTAAAAATGATGACTAATTTTTTTTTTAATATTTTGACCAACTTGATAGAAATAAATATGTAAGACACTTTTGCAATAACCCACCCGTATGAATAGAAAGAAGTTGAGCATCATATGCTGTGTGATTAAGCAACTCCCATTTCTGTGACAAACTCTGCTCCTTCTTAGGCATCACAAATCTCTTCTTGTGGACAACACTATCTTGGCACCCCAAATTCAAGGCCATTTCTTGCATTACATTATTCTGAGAAAAGTATAGCTCTGAGGTATTTCTGTTTGAGATTGCTGCTCTGCTCCTGAAAAGTGCTACAATGTCAACTTAATTTTTAAAAATGATGGCAACAAATCGAGTATATCAAAAAGAAAGGCAATTACCCTAAAGTGCTAGTCAAATTCAAAAGTTTTTTGCTTGCAAGTTCTGATAAGATAGCAAATGCATTATGCTACTGGAGATTCCGAACATAAACCCAAATGTCCAACAGTGCATCAGTACAGATTTTCCTCTCCACCGGAAATAAACCTAAATCTAGGAAGCATTCTTTGGCAACATCATCTAAGGAATCAATAGTAATCTCCAATAATCTAATTAGTCCTTTCTTGTGATAATCTGATATGCATTCTCATTTAGATATATTATTCCTTGCCCTTTCCCAAGCCTCGTGGGATTTCCCATTCAAAGAGCTTCCGATCACCTTTAGAGCAAGTGGCCGGCCATCACACTCTGCGAGCAGCTGAAACCCAAGAAATGTAAGAGATTTATCAGAGGGCAAGTGTAGATTTTGAAAGCAGGCCTCACCTCTAAACCAGTTGATTCAATGAATAGAACAACATAATAAAAGAAAAAACCTCATAATAAACAAATAATATATATTCAAAAGACATAAAATTGTGTACTATTTCATAACTGTCTCTAATACAGAGATGCCTCTCTATTGCTGCTTCCAGAAGAATACAATTGTTCGAATATAAAATAGAGTTTGTGGTGTTTAGAAAAAACAACACGTAGCTTCTAAACTAAGAATGCATTACATGCTTTATTTGGTGAAAGCAGAAAAACAAAGCTTTGAAAAAAAAAACTACTTTAAAACAAAACTGCTAGCTAAGAATAGCAGATGTTTTTGTTTTCCCATTACAAAGAAAACTTAAATCAAATCTAAATAAAACTACGGCTAAAAATGGTTGAGTTGTTTTTCAGACTGGAAAATCAGATCTCAATGCATCGATGATCTTCTCAAGATAAGAATATGCCAGCATCAATTATCTAGATACTCCCCCTTGATGCTAAGAGGGCTCACAATCTGATTTCAAAGAGCCAAAAACTGAACTTTTGCAACTGCTTTGGTGAAGATATCTGCTAACTGATCTCGAGTGCTGATGTGTTTCAATTCAACTTCCTTCTTTTGCACTAAATCATGGATGAAGTGATACTTCAAATCAAAATGCTTTGTTCTACTGTGATGGACTGGATTCTTTGGTAACTTAATAGCACTCATATTGTCACAAAAGATCACTGTAGGCTGAATCTACCTCTCTCCAATTTCTTCTAGAATTTTCCTAAGCCAAAGAACTTGTGTGCCTACTGAGGTAACTACAACATACTTTGCTTCTATGGCTGAGAGAGCAACCATGCTTTGTTTTTTAGAACTCCAAGTAATCAAAACAGAACCAAAAGATAAACAATTTTCAGGTGTAGACTTATGGCCATCCATACTACCTCCCCAATCTGAATAACTAAAGTCAACAAGATTGAATCTTTTAGAAGAGTAGTAATGAATACAAAAATCTATAGTACCTTTCACATACCTTAAAATTCTTTTGGCTTCCTTCATGTGTATTTTTGATGGATTTTTCATATACCTTGAAACAAGTGAAACTAAATATGCAATATCAGTCCTTGTATGGGTTAGGAACATCAAACTCCCAACAATACTTTTGTAAGTTGTCTCGTCAACTAATTCAACACCATCATTCTGAATCAACACAACTCCATGAGTGCTTAGAATGGATTATGGTTTATAATCAACCACATCAAGCTTCTTCAACATATTTTTTGCATATTTGGTTTGGCAAATGAAAATTTCACTCTTACATTGATAAACCTCCATTCCTAGAAGATATTTCATGAGACCAAGACCTTTCATCTCAATTTTTTTTGTCTTTACAATTTTGAACTCATCTTTCATCTTAACCTATATACAACAAATCATCAACATACAAAATTATAATAAGAATATCATTACCTTCTTGTTTGTAGTAAAGGGTAGGTTCACTCTTACTTATCTTGAAGCCATTCTCTTGAAAACATTCATCAATCATAGCATACCATGCTCTTAGTGCTTGCTCAAGGCCATACAAAGCCTTCTTCAATTTGTAGACATGATTCTCTTCTCCTTCCACTTGAAAACCTTGTGGCTGTTCCACATACACTTCCTCTTCTAAATACCCATTCAAGAAGGCACTTTTCACATCCATATGATGTATGCTCCAATTCTTTTGAGCTGCTAATGAAATCAACATTTTGATAGTCTTTTGTCTTGCAACTACTGTAAATTTCTCTTCAGAATCAATCCCAAACTTCTGTGTGAAGCCTTTAACAACTAATCTTGTCTTATTCCTTTCAACACATCCATCACTGTTATGCTTAGTCTTGTAGATCCATTTGGTGCCAATCATCTTCTTTTCGTGAGGAAGCTCTGTAAGCTCCTAAGTATCATTCCTATGAATGGAATCCATCTCTTATTTCATTGTTTGCATCCAAGCCTCATTAGTACATGCTTCTTCAAAACATGATGGTCCAAAATTAGCCTTGCTAAATAAAGCAAAATTAACTATCTCACCTATTGGATTTTCTTCATGTGCTTGATTTGCACTCCTTTGATAAATATCACTCAAATTTCTTACCTTTCTTCTAGAACTTGGAGTTGAAGTTGGGCTTGCAATTGGAATTGAACTTGGACTTGAAGAATTAGATGAGGACCTACTTCATGGATTTATAACACTTGGAACAACATTAGTGGGCTACTCATGATCAATATCATCATTCAAAATAGATTTTGACTTATCCATATGGCCTTTTTGATGACCATAAACTCCCCCTTCATCAAAAATCACATCTCTTGAAACAATAAGCTTATTAGTGAAAGGATTATATAACCTATAAGCTTTGCTTTCCTCACAATACCCAACAAAAATACATGACTCACTTTTTGTATCTAACTTTTGTCTATTTTGATCAGGTACATGAACATAGGATAAACAACCAAAAACTATGAAATGATTAACATTAGGCCTTTTCTCATACTATGCTTCATAAGGAGTCATCTTATCAAACTTGCACTTGTGGGACTTTGATTGAGAATGTACACTGTTGTAGCAACTGCATCACTCCAATAAGAGTTACTCAATCCCTTGGTTTGTAACATGCTCCTTTCCATTTCAACCACTGTATGGTTTTTCCTTCAGCTACCCCATTTTTTTGAGGTGTGTATGCAATGGTGAGTTGCCTCTTGATGCCATTCATATCATAATAATCTTTAAAGGATCTTGAACAAAATTCACTTCCACGATCAATCATTAAACATCTGATTTTGCATCCTTTCTCATTTTCCACATGTGCTTTAAACCTCTTGAATGTATCAAAGGATTCATCCTTAGCCTTCAAAAAATACACCCAACAATTTTGTGAGTAATCATCAATAAAAGTGATAAAATATGATGACTTACCCAAACTCTTTGTTTGAATAGGACCACAAATATCTGAATGAACAAGTTGAAGGTGGTGATGGGCCCTCCATGCAGTGCCTTTTGAAAACTTTTCCCTTGCATGCTTTCCTTTAGCACATCCTTCATAAACCTTCTTGTGCTCTTCAACTTTGGTAAAACTGGAAACTAGTGCTTGTGATGTTAGAAGCTTCAAATTGTGAAAATTTAAATGGTCATACCTGAGATGCCACAACTAACTTGTATCCTCATATGCCATATTGGCAAGGCTACTAGTATGTTCACCAAATGTCAATGGGAACATCCTATTTTTTGTCATAGGCACAATTGTGACCACTCTATTTCCCTGACTCTTATCATAAATTGTACATTTCTTATTTTCAAATAAAACTTTATAGTTCTTCTCACACAATTGTCCAACACTTAACAAATTATGTCTTAACTCAAGAGTGTAATAAATGTCTTTAACACTCTTCATACCTTCTTTTTTTGTGGACCTCCATAGCTCCTTTTGCAGAAACCTCTAATGATTTATCATCACCAAGTTGAATCTTTAACTTGAAACTTTCATCCTTTGTTGGAAACAATTTCCCATTTCCCGACATATGGTTAGAGCATCCAAAATCTAGGTGTCAAACATCTTTACTAGTATTTTCACCTTTATCATAAGAGAAAAATAAATGATCTGGAGTATTTTCATCACCTTCTGGAGAATAATTAACACTTTTACCTTCTTTTAATCTACATTCTCTTTCAAAATAGCCATACCTATTACAATGGTAACATTGAGCATCCCTTTTATCAAATTTGCATCTACCTCTTCCTTTGGAACCATCTCTTCCTCTTGAGCCACTTCTGCCTCTACCTCTTGAATTATTCTAATTTTGATGTTTACCTTGGCCTTCTCTTCCTCTTGAGCCACCTCTGCCTCTACCTCTTGAATTATTCTAATTTTGACCTTTACCTTGTCCTTGATTGCTTTTGCTACTACTGCTACCATCTTCATTCTTTGTTATTTATACTTTGGAGGAAAAAGATTTCTCAACACTTTCTCGAAAATAATCTTTTAGTATTTCTTCATGTGACATCAAAGATCCAACAAGGTGATCAAACTGAAGGTTTGTCAAATCCTTTCTTTCTTCTATGATAATGGCAACATGATTCCATCTTGGTGTGAGAGTCCTCAACACCTTTAGTTTATCATAACCTCATTGTTCACAATTTCTCCAAGTGTAGCCATCTTATTGACCACATCTTTAACTCTGACACAATATTCACTCACACTTTCAACTTCTTGCATCTTTAAATTCTCAAATTCTTTCTTCAATGTCTGCAACTTAACAATTTGACTTGATCACTACCTTGGTAAGCTTCTTTTAGAGTCTTCTAGGCATCCTTAGCTATTGTTGCACGTGCAATTCTTGGAAATAGACTCTTATCTAGATCTATTTGAATATGAAGCAAGGCTCGAAAAATCTTCTTCTTAGGCTCCTTCTTAGCTATTTATCATTGGTTGAGAGAGCATTCCAATCAGCTGGCTCTGGTAATCTGATTCAACAAACTTCCACAAATCTTTTCCTATCCAAAAAGTCATATTTTTTATGCACCAATAATCATACTCATTTCCATCAAATTCTAGAATGGGTAAGATGTTAGAATTCAACATGATAATCTTTGGTGAAATTCTAACTACTAGATCTTAAACCCAAAAGAAAATATTTGCTCTGATAGCAACTGTAGATTTTGAAAATAGGCCTCACCTCTAAACAAGGTGATTCAATAAATAGAACAACATAGAAAAAGAAAATATGTTATAATAAACAAATAATATATATTCAAAAGACATAATATTCTGTACCATTTCATAAGTGTCTCTAATACAGAGATGCCTCTTTATTGCTGCTTACAAAAGAATACAAATGTTTGAATATAAATAGAGTTTGTGGTGTTTAGAAAAAAACAACACGTAGCTTCTAAACTAAGCATGCATTACATGCTTTATTTGGTGAAAGCAGAAAAACAAAGCTTTGAAAAAAATAAAAACTACTTTAAAACAAAACTGCTAGCTAAGAATAGCAGATGTTTTTTTTAACTATTACAAAGAAAACTTAAAGCAAATCTAAATAAAACTACAGCTAAAAATGGTTGAGTTTTTTTCCAGGCTGGAAAATCAGATCTCTACGCATCAATGATCTTCTCAAAATAAGAATACGCCAGCATCAATTATCCACAGCAAGAATCTTTTTTATATGTAATTGGAGCCATAATATTTGGCAGATAACCCTACTTTCAAAGTTAAAATTATCTAGAATACTATTCTTAGGTCAATAACATATTACACTTAACCATTTAGTTTCCTGAAAGAGGTATTTAAAATCGTCTACTCATTGTGCATAACTGTCTTAATCTTAGTTGTGTTGAACAGTATTTACGTGTTCAAGCCTGAGGAAAATAAAAGAAGGAGAAATTTTTCATAGTCACATTAGGAGCAGAAAATATTTTTTTTGAAAAATAAATCTTCTATTAATTAGACACAATAAAATTATAACATAATGAAGTTTTTTATAATTTTACAAGTTCTTAATCATACATATTTTGTTTTCAAATATAATTATATGTTTTTTCCATTTCAATTGAATTTTTTTCTCTGTTGTAAATTTTAAATTATTTTTCATGTAACATATGTGTTTTATAATAATAAAAATCAAGTTATAAAGTATTAGATCATAATAATAATAATAAAATGAAATTGATTAGATGAAAAGAAAAACGATACTTCCTTTTCCATGTTTTTCAAATATGAATATCTCCTCATCCCATTTCAATTAAACTTTGTTCTTCTTTTCTATATTTTCCAAATATGAATATCCTCTCCTCCCATTTCAATTAAACTTTTTTCTACACTACAAATTCTAAATTATTTTTCATGTGACATAAATTTTTTAACATTCAAAAATAAATTATAAAGATAATAATAAAACGAAATTGATTAGCTGAAAAGAGAAAATGATCACCCTCCTGTGGATACCCCAGACGGAGACCCCACTGACATATGGGCTAAATCAGGTGGGACCCCCTTCCTCTCCCCTCGTCTACTGCTGTTGTTACCGAACAGCTTGATTTTCTATGTTTTCTGATCCTATAGACTTTAAGAACGTGATTTTAATAACAAATCGGACACCTGCTCATAAAGAATTATGATAATAAAACAAAATTGATAAGGTGAAAAGAAGAAATATACCTTCTTTACCAAATCTGCATTTGCAGTGCTTGGAATTGATATCTGTCCAAATGCCCAGAAGCAGAAAAGTGACAATGCTTCCTCTTCGCATAACAATGACAACTGATACAATTGAGTAGACAGGGTTGCGGGAATAATGGAACTGTCTCTGGCTGTTATAAGAGTTTTGAATCCTGGCCCTTCTCATAGTAAATATTCCAAATCTGCTTTGGACGAAACATCATCCAAAATCACTACTGTTTTCTTCGTTTGCCTTAAAATCAACTGTTTCAGCTGCATGTGTGCATCTTGCAAATTCTGAAATTCGGGTCCCTTAATTCCACCAAGCTTTTTCCATATAGTCCCGAAAATTCCCTTCAGGTTTGTAGACTCTGAGACAGTGATGAATATGACATTGTTGTCGAAGTATTCTGATATCAATGAAAGGACAATTCAATTTTAGACTAACTATTTCTTTGATATATATTACAAATTTTGATTGCACAACTGTTTTAATACTTTTTATTTAAAGAGGTAAAATTACTGTGAACCATTTGACTATATTTATATTTAAATACAGTACACCAAAATAATTTAACTAAAGCTAATTCAGATCACTATACCGACCATCATAGGCAAAAGAATAATACCTCTAATTTGATGATCATTGCAGAGAGCCAGTGCCAAAGTTGTTTTATCTCCACCAGCCATGCATTGCACCCCAACAACTGACCCTCGTTCTTTATCAAAAGACCCTTCAAATGACCAATACATTTCTCTAACCCAACATAAAATTGAGAATCTCCAGGAGCAACACATGGTGAATCCTCTTGCATTTCAATACTTCCAATAAAATCGACAGAATCCATGAATTGATATTTTTGGAAACGTTTAAGTTCTTCTGCAAGTTCAAACTTCATTCTGTATATTCTTATATCAAGATTTTTTATATAGACATCCAATGAACATTCGCCTGGATTTCCATGAAGCTGTAATGGAAGCCACATGTTTACACGTTAGCCCTTTCCTGGTGTCATCGATGAAATTTCCAGCTCCTTGGTTGCATCGCCCTTGGGTTCACTTTCTTTCTGCCAGGCAGCTTAGTACGAACTATCATCTGTCATTACTTGGAACAAACGTTTAAAGGCACATCTTAGCTGGCCAAGCTTTTATGGATTGTTTAATTAGGTGAAAATTATTAGTGCGAACCATCATCTGTCATTACTTGGAACAAACGTTTAAAAGCATATGTTATATGGCCAAGCTTTTATGGGTCGTTTAATTAGGTGAGAATTATTGGGAGAAGCTAATCTCCCGACAAAATGCACCTTGCATAGGCATGATAACATAAGATCTTATCTTTCATACGACGGTATAATTGTGAGATAAGATTGACTGATGAACGTTGGCAGATGTTTAGGTGTGTGCTGTTTGGAATGCCCCATCACCTATTCCGTCATCAAAAAAATGTGGCAGTGTCAACAGGTTTTAAAAATCCTAATTTGGAATGGACAAGTAGCCCAAAACGTTGTCATTTTTGACATTCATATTTTGGAGGTTGATGGGGAGCCCAAAAGAGAGTTGCAGGCATTCAGAGGCTGAAGTAGAGCAACCACTCTCCCTACCAAAATGCATTTGATAGGTGCAGGCAACTACCTAGCAAGTATATATATCTGCTAGAATATGTCATTTTGCCATTTTGCCTAGGGATTGTGAATAATTGAATTGACAAGTTTCTAAGGATTTTCATTTGGATTAAGGTTTTTCATTTGAAATACATAGTAGTTTATGTGCTTTTGTCAGTAGACTTTTAGCTTGAAATTTTCATTTTTAAATGTATCTAAGTTGTCGATTCTAGTTTAGGTTTTGGCACATGGGTTTGGGTAGACATGTTCAGGTACATGTATTAGGAAAATTTTTGTAATGGAGTTTTTGGAACCTGCCAGGAGTCCATTAATGTAATTCCCCAACTCGGCTTTAATTTAAAATTATATAGTTTAATCTCATATTATTCCCATAATATTGCAAAGGCTTCAAAGCTGGTGGTGCCCTACTGAATATTGAGTAAGCTCAAATCAATAATCGTAGTATCAAGAATGTGTTGAATTGCACACCTTAAGACATTTTCTTTAGTAGGTTTATGCTTGTATGTTTTTGTGTGCTTGTGTGTGTATTTGTACTTCCATTTAAGATCTTTGAAAGCCACAAAAACTTTATGTTAAAATTGTACTTAGGTCCTTAAACATCAATATGAAAAAAGAAATCTATTTTTTTGAGTGTTTGTAGGTCTTCGAGAAATTTATGACATGTTCAAGTACATTCTTATATAGGGGTTAGAGTAATCTTAATTTTCATTAGCTTCGAGGAGGAAGCCTGATTTTAGAGGGGGAGAATGTAAGGCATAGCTAGAATAATTCTTGAAACCTTAGTTTGACTTTATAGATATGTAGTTGATGTTTTGGATATGGTTGATGTTAAGATTTTGATTTATGGATGTATTATGAATATAAATGTTATATATGCTTAGATAAATTTTTTTTGTAAATAAGATAATTTTCTCATTTAATTAGATAATTCGGTCATAGAGTATTTTAGACAAATGTTTAATTTCGGCAAAATTAAATATGTTTCATGATAGATTTTACCAATTTGATGTTATACGATATTAATGTTTATATATGATGTTTTGATTATAATATCCAAAATGCACTAATGCTTCTATTGAGATGTTGCAGGTAGGTAGTCCAAGTCCCTTAAGAATTACAGACGAAGTCCAAATGCCAAATGTTTAATTATTGGTTTTAATTTTTAAGGGAGTTAATGTTTGGGAGACTTGATTATTATGCTAGTTTTTTTAATCGAATAATCTTTTTATTTGGATTTTGTTTTGAGGGAAGTTGATGAGTTGGGTGAAATTCTATTTTAAGAGGAAATTGGTATGTTTGTCCTAACAATTCATTTTACTTCTTTTCTTCTTTTGGGAGGGAATTGGGTGTGAAGGTTGTTGCTTCTTCGAGAGATTTTTTTGAAAGTAAGATGTGGTAGAAGGACATTAATAGAGAGAAAGGATTCAATACTTTGTTCTGGATGTTGGGTTGATCCTAACTTGGATAGCTAAGGTATGCTTGTGTTTTGATTTGGGAAATTTTATTAGTTATTGAATGTTTGATAGATTTTGATGTGTTGCGAAAATTTGTGTTATTTTTTGTTTTGTGTGGAATATTGCTTGTGTAATGGGGGTTTGGGAGTGTATAAAGAGCATATCTCAAATGCAGGTTGAGAGCCTGCTTTATTTGGGGTTCAGAAGGGCACAAAGCCTCTCTTGGGGATTTGTGCTAACATATAATTTATGTATTTTAAATGGAATTGTGGGATGAATGGTGTATAGAATGGTGGGTTGTGGAGGTATTGTGAATGGAAGAAGTTGGTTATGAAGTGGTTGGTAATGGAGGTGTTGTGAATGGAAGTATATAGTTGTGAAGTGATTGGTTGTGGAGGTGATATGAATGGATGAAATATGTGCTATATTGGGGGTTGGTTGTTTAATCTGAAAAGATTTTGTCCCAAGAGAGGGAAGGGAATCCCCCTTCTTCCTATTTACAAAAAAATTGATGAATGAAATCTTTGTGTGTGAGTCGGTGTTAATGTTGATTTTGATTTTAAACTATGATTTGGCATTTGGATCTTGTCTCTTGCTCGGGGGTGGACTTCTTAGTCCTATGGTTGGGAAGTGAGCAAGACTGGGTTGCTCCATCCTATGTTGCAAGTCTAGCAAGTGATTAGAATTTTGAAGGAAGTTAGTTGTATGATAAGCTAATATATTGCTGATATAACCTAGTTGTTAATTTTAATTAGAGATGCAAAATGAAATAATCTCTGGCTGAAAGAAAAAGGATATCTATGAATAATTTTTAGATTCGACTATTTAGATCATCCTTATGTACGTATTATCTTGATGAACATTGGTCAGATAGTTTTAGTAAATTGCATTGACAAATATTTGTAGTAGATGCAATGAACTAATTATATATTGCTATATGAGCTAGCTTGCAAATTAATGTCAATTCCTTTAAATTCTTTTTTTGATCATGCTTTCTGAACTTGATCCTCCAACATTGATAACTCTACATCAAACACAACAATAAACGATGTGATAGGGGTGGATGGATACAAATCAAAACAAACATGAACTCAACAATTCATGAATAAACACACACAAATAAAACATGAGTTGCTACTCCAAATATTTGTATTTAATTGCTTGCTTAAAAAAAAAAGATTTACATGAGTTCTATATATAGAGGACTTTAGACACATTTAGAAAAATCTAGAATATAGGCTGACATATTATTTTTATTATTTTACCTTGGTCGATAAGATAAGTTTCAAGGATTTACCTAACCCTAAACTTCTAGAATTTATCTAACCCTAGCCGACATAAAAGTAAAAATAACTTCTAGAACTTTA
Source organism: Sequoia sempervirens (assembly GCA_007258455.2). Taxonomy (NCBI): domain Eukaryota; kingdom Viridiplantae; phylum Streptophyta; class Pinopsida; order Cupressales; family Cupressaceae; genus Sequoia; species Sequoia sempervirens. The sequence goes on from VDFB02258929.1 coordinate 240,715, forward strand.
CCAAATTTTACTTTATTCCTAATCTCTAGTCCAACTAGATCCACTAGAAACTTCTAATATTTTTACATCTTAATTGAGGGAGAAATTACATTTCCCAACACAGTGACTGTGAATTACTTTTCTATGAATGAAACAACTTGTTGATAAAATCATTTGAATATGATTTCCTTCTTGTATCCTGACCAGTTGAGGCCGTTTATGTTGGGAAATGTAATTTCTCCCTCAAATTAGATGTAAAAATATTAATTAAATTAGAGGTTTCTAGAAGTTCCAGCTGGACTAGAGATTAGGAATAAGGTAAAATTTGGTAAAGTTCTAGAAGTTATATTTTAGATATTTGTAGAAATATGTCGGCTAATTCTAGATGTTTCTTAAGCCCTCTATAAAAGAGGCACCATGTAATATTTTTTGACAAGCAATTGAAGAAGCAATGGAATGAGGTGCAGCAGCACAGTTATGAGTTAAATTTCTGTATCTTTTTCAGTGTTTCATATTTTGTATATGAGTTTGAATGTCTTGTGGATGTGAGATCCACCACTATCAAATTGGTATCAGAGCCAGGTTTGAAAGGAAGAAAATTCAAGGAATGGAAGATCTGTAGATAAGAGTTCTGATCACAGTTTATTTGCTGTACAAGTCAAAAGGGTGAAAGTCATCACTGATTGCAGAGGAAGAGACTACCAGTTTGCAGTTGAAAGAAGTCCTTGAAGTCATAGCCGCCGATTGAAGGAGTGAGGCCGAAGAAGGTGAGGTTAAAATTGCTGCTATTTTTTGAAAGAGTTAGACGCTACTTGAAGGAATGAGATGAGCTAGAAATGGATTGAAGCCAAGCCACCGCCAAGGTGAGGCAGATCCCAAGTCTAATACTAAAGAAAAAAAAAAGTGTCGAAGATTCAGCTAATGCCGGAGATGTCGATCAGTTAGACAAGATGAAGTGTGCTGCTACTATTGTGCTTTCTGGAGCTGCAGTGAAGACAAAACTTCTCACAAACTAGGAGGAGCATATACAAAAATCTCAGTGACAAAGCAAGGTCAGATCTGATCAGGAGCTTGAAAATGTCTCGATCGGTCGTTCTATCCAGCTATCCTACAGTCTATGGAAGGTTGCAGAGCAATTATTGTTAACTACGTCACCAACTGGGAGAAGAGAAGCTGTAGTTGACACCAAAGTCGTTTGGTAAGGTAGGCATCCTTAGGAAGTTTGATGAAGGCCTATGCCTCTAGGGCACTGGAGATTCTCTGGGTGAAAGAGATAAAGAACGGAAGGTTGGTCATAATTTGCAAGCATACGTCACAGGGCAGGGGCCTGTGGAAAATTTGGCTGCCCATTTAAGTAAGTGTTATGAGAGTACATAAATAAGATTGTTTAAATTTGTATCAGAGATCATTGTTGACAAAAGTCCAGGGTTTACAGATTTTACTGTTCATAGTAGTGGCATTAGATATTGAGGAGGAGCCTAAAATCAAAAGGATACAGCAGCAGTTGCTAAAGGAGGATCAATCACAGCAGTAAAGAAGATATTGGAAGGCACGAAGAAAAATTGAGGTAAGTTTATTTGTTTGATTCAATGGGAAAAGTTGATAGAGTAAAGAAAGAGAAAACAAAAGATTTAGAAGAAGAATTAATAAAGGTGAAGAAAGAAAATACAAGTTTAAAATGTGAAAATGATTTTTTAGAAAAAGAATTGGAAAAATTAAGGAAATAAATGGGGGCAGAAAAATGTAATCTTTATACAGAGGCAATTGAAGAGCTAGAGGATAAGTTAAAGTTTGTGGAACAAATAAATAATTTGCAGGTAAAGGAATTGTGCAAATTTAGAGAGAAAAATAAAGAGCTTGAAGAAAAACTAGAATTGTTTGATGAGATTAATACAAGGAATGAGGAATTGGAAAAAAGAGTGAAATTGGTTGATTATTTAGAAGAGAAGTTAAAGAAATTAGAAGAAGCAAATAGTTTGCAGATGAAGGAAATTACAAAATTGAATGAATGTTTGAAGTCAAAATACGTATGTGATGTTTCATATAGTACAGAGGATTTGAATTTGTTAATTGAGAAATGTATTTTTGGTAAAGAAGTTTGTGATAAAAAATGTCAAAATGATAATGTTGTTAGATGTAATGACAATGAAATGAATGTTGGTTTAAAAATCATGGAAAGAATGGGTTACAAAGGTAAAGGTTTAGGAAGGCATGATCAAGGGATGAGAGAGCCAATTAAGCCAATAATGAGGCAAAAACATGAAGGTCTTGGATATGTCACAGGTAAAGGAAATAATACAGGTGTAACCAAATTTGTTAAAGAAAGGGAATGTGTGCAATGTTTTCATTGCAACAGGAAAGGACATACGAAGGATAGATGTTGGGATTTACATCCTTGCAATATTTGTGGTTTGAAGAGTCATTCTGAAAAGACATGTTGGAACAAAGAGTGCAAGAAGGATTCTATTGCAGGTGGTATGAAAATGGATTGTGGATGGGTTTATGGATCAAGTTGGCAAAAGATGATAGACATGTTCAAAGGGTTGTTCAAGAGGAAATTTTCCTATGTCAAAGATGAAAGAAATCAAGAGAGGTTTGATGGAAAGTTACAAATAGCAAGTTTGCAGAGAAGACTTCCAATTTGAAGTTTTTTGAAATATTTGATAATCAAGGTTTGAAGGACTGCCGCAGCAGTGGGTGAGAGTTGAAAAAAGTTGAGGAAAAAGCTACAGATTATAGAGATGGTTTGAAGTTTGAAGACTTGGACAAAGACAAAGGCATCATCAGGCATGAAGATATCAAGCAACGAAAAGGATTTGCAAAGTCACCAGTCGAGAGCAAGGAAATTTATGCAGCAACATTTGAGGTTGAAATTAGGGGGAGTGTTGGGAAATGTAATTTCTCCCTCAAATTAGATGTAAGAATATTAATTAAATTAGAGGTTTCTAGAAGTTCCAGCTGGACTAAAGATTAGGAATAAGGTAAAATTTGGTAAAGTTCTAGAATTTATATTTTAGATGTTTGTAGAAATATGTCAGCTAATTCTAGATGTTTCTTAAGCCCTCTATAAAAGAGGCGCCATGTAATGTTTTTTGACAAGCAATTGAGGAAGCAATGGAATGAGGTGCAGCAGCACAGTTATGAGTTAAATTTCTGTATCTTTTTCAGTGTTTCATATTTTGTATATGAGTTTGAATGTCTTGTGGATGTGAGATCCACCACTATCAGTTTATGATCGAATGTGTATTACATTGTTATTTAATTAGCATCAAATGATATCATCCCTAACCACGCTTTTGAAGTGATAGTAAGCTATGCAGGGGTTTTGCGTGTTCCATCCAGTTAATACCTGTAAAATTCATGAAACATGCCCTTGTCCAAAGCACTACAATATTTGTTAAATCAGTTGCACAATTAGTGTGTTGATTCTTTGACGACGGAAGGTTGTGAATCAATGTTTATAATTACAATGTTTATTCACAACAAGAAATAATTGATAATAACCTGATAATTTATTGACGAAACTTTAACTGAAATTATTTTCGATTCTTGTTTCTAATGAATACAGTTAATATCCTTTGTTAATAAAATCTGCAATAACTATGTTATGTCGGCATATGTGTATTAGTGATTACAGTGTAGGAAATGAAAACCCATTAAGGTAATGGTAATGGTACCATCGTGGGATTTGCTTGTGGGATTAGGAGAGCCACATCTCCCCTATTATTTGTTTAATCAGCCATTATCTCAATCCAAACCATTACTTGGCTCGACAGTTTGAAAACAACAAACGCTTAAATCCAATATTTTGAAGGTATGCGTTTTTAATTTGTAACTCTCAGGCTTACGCTCAGCAAGGATAATGATGTCAAACTTTAATTGTGAACATTATATAAGAAATAATGTAGCCATATTAGTTGTGTCCTCCTCCTTGTTTTTCATTGTCTTCTACATGCCTTCACCTTCTAGATTCACGTCCATTCCTCTACCTTTCTCTTTATTTTTGCATCACTGGTATACTATGTTCTGGAAAGGTCACATTATCATTTAATTGTCTCAGACTTAAGTCTCTAGTAGTTGTGTTCAAGCACTTTAATGGCTATGGTACCACATTTTAAGTTAAGTCATGTACATTTGTCGTTTACTATATTTCTGCAATCTATGATTTTGTATTGCTTCTTTCTTTCCTTTATTGGGTTCTATCTTTAGTATTAGATCGACTTATTCGAACTGTGCAAAGGTAACGCATATCTCTCTCTCTCACCTTGTAGATTACTAAATGATAAGCGTCCTCCCTCAATATGCATAGATAATACATATTTCTTTCTGCAACGTTTCAACTATTACATACTTGGGTCATCACATAAAATTCTTAGTTAATGCTTATCTGTCTCCTCAACGATTCAAATTTTTGAATGATATAATGCATATTTGTCTCCGTAATGTTGCATTTATTATCTATGCCTATGAATAAAGTAAACCTGTGTCCGCGGCATTCCTATTATTGTTTTCAAGGTTGTATTTCAGTTTTTTATGATAGAAAGAGGAAAGACACAATAATACTAAAACAGAGAATGCTACAACACAAAACACATTATATTAATTAATTTGATTGATGTCAAAATACCTACATCAGCTTGTTTAAATAGGTACAATGTAAGTGTCTACAATGACAATGAAAGGAACTACGATTCAAGCATACAGATCAAAATGGAAATGACTAAAACAACATACTAATTTGGTTTGGCATATTCTAAAAGAAACTGTAGAGACTGCAGGAGAAATTAATTTCCAACACTCCCCGTTAATTTTGACCAACTCTACAACCAAATCTTTAGATTCACCCAATTTGTTTACTGGCATGATAGATTGAATTCAACTCTGAGATCTATAGATCTCTTTCCAACATTCTCCAACTCTCTCCAATTAGTGTGGCAATCTTTCAATCACTAACTTTCAAATCTCCAAGACTTCAATCTGGAAGTACTCTTCCTACAAACTCACTATCTATGAATTTCCATTTTTTATGACGTCTTGAAAGACCAACAAAATTCTCTTGATTGATTTCTTCTTTTCCATATAAACATTTGTATTTGAAAAAAAAAAATTACATACCTATAAATTTTTACCAATCCAGTACATAATTCTATCCACAATCTATTTTAATACATCCTGTCATAGAGTCCTTCCATTTTTTATTCCAACATGTCTTTTTAGAATGGTTCTTCAAACCACATATGCTACATGGATGTAGATTCCAACCCATTTCTTTTATATGACCTTGCCTATTCCTTTCCCATGTTTTCCCAAACCTTTTTTTTCATATCCCATTTTCTTCATGATTTTCAAACCAACATTAATATCATTACAATTTACATTATCATCTTTATATTTACATTCTTCATTTATAAAAGCTTCAACTTTATCACATAAATCATCTGATTTACCAACAAAACAAACCAAATCTTTTGTATCACAAGAAACATCACACACCAATGGTTTTGTCCTTAAACATTCATTTTCTTCTTTTAATTTTGTTAATTCTTTCTTTAGTAACCAATTTTCTTCTTCTAACAATTTTAGTTTTTCCTCAAAATCTTAATTATTTTTCTTGATCTCAATCAACGACTTTAATATTTCTTCTAGATCTTCATTCATTCTTTTAACATTACCCAATTCCTATTCAAGATTCTCAATTTCACACAAATTTTCATCTTTCTTTTTTGAATTTCTCTAAATCCGGTACCAATTGTGAATTACATTTTTTTAATTCTACCACTTCTTCATCTAAAACATTTTTCTCCTTCTTCACTCTTTTTTCCTATCTTTTCCATTGAAACAAATAATTAAACTCACCTGATTTTGCTCCAATGATTTATTCTTTTCTTGACAGATACGCATACCTTTGGGATTTTAGTGTCATCAACTTGCTACTCCTTGCTTGCAATGTTGAATTCTGCAATAAAACTTAACCAAATTATATTTTCTGAGACCTATACTTCTTCGACTTCCTTTCAAACCATTAGTCGATTGACAACATTGACAAATTTGTGTACATTTCTTTCAATTTAAAATTTTTTTGACCTTCCTTCAAATAACATTTATTATGAACTTTACCTTCGAAACACTACTCAACAAAAACTACAATCAACCTTTTAATAACTATGATTTGCACAAATGATCTTTTATGATGGGAGATTTTTTTTTCACACAGCAACAGACTCTTCTTCCTAATTTTTGTGGCCTCTTTTCATGAGAAGTGATATACTTTTTAGCAGTGAATAACAAAGCAACAATCTCCCTAATGATCTTTGCTTCTGCGAACAATGACTGGCAACCACAATTTATTGATAACACTTGCTTTGATATGCTTGTCACCCAAGATCTTCAACTCGCTCTAATGCCAATCTGATAGAAAGAGGAAAGACAAAAATTTACTGAAATAGAGAATACTACAGCATAAAACGCATTATATTCATTAATTTGATTGATGTCAAAATAGCTACATCAACTTGTTCAAATAGATACAATGTAACTGTCTACAATTACAATGAAAGGAAATTGCGATTCAAGCATACAGATCAAAATGGAAATGACTAAAACAACATACTAATTTGGTTTGGCATATTCTAAAAGAAACTACAGAGACTGTAGGAGAAATTACTTTCCAATATTTTGGCCTTAGTTCTACATTGATCTTAGAGGCATGGTCAGAAACTTTGATTTATTCTTGGTTAGATTGATCTACAATATAAGTGACTGTAATTTTGTGTTTGTGTAAAAGTATGCATAGATATACATTTTTATCAGTAGTTGTGAGCCTTAATGATTAGTTTTGCTTATAAATTAATTTTATAACACATGTAACTTCAATAAAATTTGATAATAGTTTCCTTAGAGTCAATTGCACTCTCTTGATATCATAAGTATGTTCTTGCTAATATTATTATTTCTCTACTCACTCACAATAATTTAATTATTGGTTAATAATGATATATCTAACTTTAAAATTAATTGTTTTGTCAATAGTAGTGGTCAAGATTGTCAACTTTAATATGTTATATTCTTATTATTAAGAAAATTATTAATTAAGTGGAAGCGATCTATTCTTTAACTTAATAATTTTTATTTTAATTACTCTTCAAATTTGGCTATTTTGTTGAAAACTATTTTAGAGTTTTTAGGAGGGGCATTATAGCTTTTGTTTTTATGGTTTTTAAATTTTTCCATTTTAATGTTCTCACAACATAGAACTTTTTTGAAGAAGCTAAATTAAATAATTGACAACCCATTGTGTAAATAAGACTGACATATAGTTTTTGCAATTGAAATAGTAGCAGAATAATGTGTAGAGAAACTACATAAAGTCCATAACATTGCCATTTTTAACATTCACATTTTGAAGATTTTTGGGCCATAATGTCGCCATTTTCAACATTTACATTTTAAACTTTGTTGGCAATCTTAGAAGGGAGTTGTAGAGGTTCATAGGCCAAAGCAGAGTGGCCATTCTCCCTACCAAAATGCATGTGAGACGTGTGGGAAGCTAGCTAGTAGGTATGTGTATCTACCAGAAATATATGCCATTTTGTCATTTTTCCTTGGGACTATGAAGAGTTGAATGGGTATTTGTTGCAAGAATGGATTTTGTGTGTAGAGGGTTTTACAATATTGTGTGGGTTGGAGGTTTCATAAATCATGTACTCATGTCCCACTGTGTTCTCCAACCCACAATCGTAATATCCATGTATACTTGGATCATATGAGGAAATTGAAACACAATTTTTACTTTGTGTAAGAATTATTATAATTTTGAAGGTGTATTTCATTAAATTCATATTGTCTAAATAACAAAATATTTTTAGGACATTCATACTACTTTGTAAAATTGCAAGTTGAAAAACATGGGGTGTTATGAAACGTACAACCCACATTACATTTTAAAACCCTTTACAAGTAATAAACCAATTGGTTAGTTATCCCTCATCTCAATTCACTCTGTTTTGTGAATATCTTGAGAACTTTTTTTGAATTAGCTAGTAAGAATTTAATGAAATTAGAAAAAACTATGTATTATGAAACCTGAAACCCACACACTTTTGTAAAACCTCTACACATAACAACCCAATTGATTAGTCACCCCTTAGCTCAATTTGGTTAGCTTTAATGTAACCTCCACCTGCAACTCCTCCCCGTGCTATCCAACATGTAGCTTTGAACATACTTAATGAAATAAATGGTAAACCACATTATGTTTTCCAACCTACAATTATATTTTGCATTTATTTTTAAAATCATATGAATAAATTGGAAAGAAATTTTTAGTTCAAGTGTTGCCATAAATTATGAAGGTGAACTTCACTATATTCTTAGTGTCTACAAAAATAAAGGTTTTCATTAGAATCACGCTATATATATAATTGCATGTTGGAAAAAACTCGGTGTTATGAAACATGCAACCACATACTATTGTAAGACCCTCTACATGTAAAAACTGAATTGGATAGAGTTTTGAATACTTTTAAGTTGCTTTGTAGCTAGTTTTTTCTCATCTTTCAGAGTGTCTTTATGATTAGTGAGTGCAAATGTCTATTTGAAAAATTTCTTTACAAAACCTTTCTACCCTTTCATATAATATTTTCATGTCTCCACCCAATTGAATCTCTTTTTTTTCACTTACGTCTAAAATTGCTTTTTCCTTATCATCTATTTCCACTTTTATTCATTCCATGGAATTACTATGTTCAAGAATGTTTAAACTCATGTGGTCAACTACACTAATAGAATCATCTCTCACTTTCTTTTCCTACACAAATTCATTTACAATACAAAAATTCTTGAGTTTATCCACTTCTACATTGACATTTTCTCATTCCACATATTGCACACATACCTTCCTCAACTTCTCATTAGCAAAAAAAGTCTCTTTAGTCAATACATTATCTATCTAATTCACTTTGTTCTACTTCTTTTCAAGTTTTTTTACAATTTTTTAATTTTTCATGTCATACATTCTAACCTATTTGAGTAAAGGGGTGAACAACCAAATGGGTTGTTATGTGTAGAGGGTTATACAACACTATGTGGGTTGCTGGTTTTATTACACCTAGTGTAAACCTACAATTTTGGAAGATATTATTAATGTAATTAAAACATCTTGTTATTTACATAGTAGGATTGTAATGAAAGGAACCTTCAATATTTACCATTCATGTGATTTAAACTCTTACAGTTGTGCAACATGTTTCACTTTTGACCTTTCAATATGCCTTACATGATTATTATTGGTAAGTTGTACATTTAGTAATTGATCCTTGAGGTACATGATATTATACTTCAACTTTTGAATGACCTCATATTCTTGCAAATGCTTGTTTTCTATTCTCTCAACAACATTAGTTAATATATTTTTCTTTTGATGATAAAATCTTCTTATCTTTTAATTCCTCTTCTAAGTGGTTGATTGTAGTCTTATGTTGTTTTTCTTCAGTTTCAATAATTTCAACTAGTGCCTTTGTATCTAGAAGATGACCATCCATGCATTTTCCTCATCCCCACTGCTCTTACCTATTAACACCCCCTAGTATTCATTTTCATGATCTTCTAACTTCTTTTTCATATCTTTTACTTTAAGATTTTGGGTAACTGCTCCCTCATCAGTCTTTAAGACAACACCATCCATTTCTTGGATAGAGTTTGCAATGTCTTCAATACTTTTATGTAGCTTTGCAGCTACCTTTTTCTCTACTTTGAGAGTGTCTTTCTAATTAGAGAATACAAATGTTTCTTTTTTAATAAGTTGTTTAAACAAAACTTTTCTACCTTTTCACATAGGACTTTCATGTCTCTACCCAATTGAATCTCTTTTTTGCACTGACATCTCATATTGCCTTCTTTTCATCTATTTCCAATTCTACGTGTTCCACATAATTCTTATGCTCAAGAATCTTTGAATTCACTTGTTCAACTCTATCTAAGTAGCATCATATCTCACTTTATTTTCCTACACAAATTCTTGTGCAATACAAAACCTGTTTAGTTTTTCCACATGTGCATTGCCATTTTACCATTGCACATTGTGTCATAGAAAATTGGACCCTCTTGAGAAAAAAGACAATTTCACACATAATAGACCCACTTTTGAGTCCCTTTACATCAGTTACCCTTCAAAACAATATTTATAGGCCCCTTAGACCCATCAATTTTGATCTAGAGGCCCGTTTTATCTGAGAAATCACATAAAACCCGACAAACAACATTTAATTATATCATATCATGAAAACCCACCTTCAAACAACAATAGTGGGACCCATTTTCCACCTTGGGTGAATGAGTCCCCTTTGGTGGGACCCATTTTCCAAGGGTGGCGAATCAGTCCCCTTTGAGGGAAAATTCAAATTTAAGTGGGAATTTAATCAATTCAACTTTGATTTCTAGTGAATGTCAACCTCTTAGGTCTAATTAATGGGAAAATAAGGTGTTGTTGCTTATAAATACTAATTTCAAGCCGTTTCACACATCTTTTATCATATTTTCTTCTCTTTTTATCATTCCTCAAGAGCAATTCATAAAGTAAAGTCTTCTACAACAAGTTTCATTAGCAAAAGTTGAAGTTTTAGGGCAGCAAACTAGGGTTTTTGTAGGTCTTGAAGCTCACTTCTCTTGTCAAGATCCAAAATTTCAAAGGTTTTATGATGGATTCCTATGGTGAATCATAAAGAAATCTAGGGTGAAAAGGTGCAACTAGCCACCAAACCACACATAAGGACTTGGTTTCCTATTAATTCCATTTTCCATTTTCACTTTATCTTCATATTAAGGTTTGCATTTTGTTTATTCATCATTTTCATGCCATTTCTTTCCTATTTTTCATGTGTTGTAAATTTATAGGGTTGAGATGTTGCATCATATGAATCATCTTTGCATGTCTTGTTCTATATCAATACAATAGGGTTTTTGTTATGATTAAGACTTTCCTAATCTTTAACACATCTAAGGCTAGGGTTTATGCATATTTTTCTCCATTCAAGGTTTAATTTCACAACTAGGGGTTTGACTAAGGAAAACCCCCCATTAGACAAACAATTTTAAGTTGTTTTGTAGGAATTTTCTGAGAGTCGAAGTCGGGTTACCGTCAGAAATTGTTGTAAATGTGTCAAGGTGTAGAACATAATTTTGAAATTGCAGAAATCAGAAAGTGGACTCATTTTGACAAAAATCCTTCTGTTTAGTTTAGTTTAGTTTACATTTTTATTCATTCTTTAAAGCATTTTTTCCAACAACACTGTGTTTTCAAACATAGCATAGATCTTAGTCGTGCATTCATATTTAGTCATTTAAATCATTTTATTACATTTAGTTTAATTCATATAGCTTAGACAACATCCTTCATAACATAATTTGAATGAACCCATTTCCATTTTTGGTTCCTATCTCTCTCCTGTTAGGTGAAAAACCCTAGAAGAGCTAGAGAATTCCTTAGGAACCCAGAAATCTATGGTTCATTTTGGTGAACCTAAATTTTGAACATATCATTCTAATTTACATTTCTATTTGCATCTAGGAATTCATCCATTCATCATTTTGCATTATTTTGCATCTTTAGGTTTCTTCAACATTGCATTAGTGAAAGCATTTTTAAGATCTCATTATTATATCATTTCAACATTCTACATGTGCATTCTGTTACATTTTACAGACTTAAAATTTTTAGAAAACACAAAAAAATAGAAAATTATTTTTTAAAAAATCATCTTTTGGAACTCATTTGCCACCTAGGGTGAATCAGTCCCTCTATAGTTTTGCATCAACATTTCTAGATTTTAGTTTCCTGCATTACATCTTTCTATTTTTCTATAACTTTTTTCTATTATAGTTCATTTTTTTTTGTTTTCATTAGTATAAATTTCATTTCTTTTCATGGAATTCATGGATAGTTTTAGATATTTGAAAATTTATTTTTTCATTTTCATTCCTAGTTCCTTTAGATCAGATTCATCGATACATATAGATGCAAAAATTAAAACATAAAAAATCCCTTCAAACACATGATTCAAATTAGAAACATCTCATCTAAGCCTCTTAGTAGTGATGATGTTGACAAGTTAGATGAAGTCCTTCAAGACTTCCTCTCACTCACTTCATCCTCTAATGCTTGCAATGAGAAACCTAACCCCTTAATGATAAAGCTTCCCTAAAACCTTTTTCTTGTGATGAATTTGACTTGTTAGGTGAAGCCCTCCAAGAATTTTTCTTGGATAAGCCATCGACTAAGGTTTGTGGTGACCAACTTGCAATACTAAATGTTACAACCTCTAATGCTTCTCTTGAATATCTTAAACCAATTGATGACAATTTACCCCTCAAAGCTTTTAGTCGTGATGATTTTCATTTGTTAGATGAGTCTCTTCAAGACTTCATCTTACCCAACTTATCCACTTTGGTTTGTTGTGAGACCTCTAAGATTAATGACATTAATGTAATTCAAGCTAAACTTATCCTTTACCCACCCTCACATCTACTCCACCCCTCTAAACGACCCCGATACACACTCTACCCCTCTAAAACCAATGTATCACAACAATCTAGTAATGATACTATTTCTCATACATATAACACCTAAAACAACCCACAACTACCACAACCAACCCCACCCTCTTTACCTTTACCCAATCCACCTAGTGCTCCTTGCTATAGCCCACACTCAAAAGGGTATGATCTTGTTGAAAAATTAAAGAATACTCCTACTAAAATTTCCCTTTGGGATTTACTTGAAAACTCACCAAATTATCATAACATTCTTAAAACCACCCTAAAAAAAAATCACAATTCCTCCTAGTACCACTTTGAATGATGTGGCAACTCTCATTCACAAAAAGAATCTTGGCATTACCTTTCATAAACATGAGCTCCATCCTTTGGAGTTGCATAAACAACATGATTCCTTTATGATAATTAATCGATTGAATTGCATAGGTATCAAACACACTCTCATATATAATGGTTATGCCCTTAATGTGTGTAGTGTGAGTCTCCTTGATTGATTAGATGTTGACAGGTCACAAATAATACTTTATTCCATTTCCATTTGAGGATTTGATAATACAAAAAAGTAATCGCTTGGGATAATTACTTTTCCTATTATGGTTGGGGTGGCTACTTTGCAGACTCCTATCCATGTCATGCCTTATGTTATTTCATATAATCTTCTTTTAGGCCAACCATGGATTCATGAGATGAATGCAGTTCCCTCTACCCTTCATTATATCATGAAATATATCTATAACAATTGCATCTATCAAGTTGAAATCGACCTCGAGCATAAAAGTTACTTGCACCTTGGAAAAGGGGTTACAAGTCAATTGAAAACATTAATTCCAACATCCAATATAGACCCTCTTGAAATTGAGAAAAATGATAAGGAATCAGTATCTAAATTATTTGGAGATGATTGGGTATCCTTAGAATTCACACAAAAGAAAGATGAGAAACAAGATCAACCAACAATCATGTCCACTCAAAATTCTAAACAATCTTCTCAAACATCTATCTCCTATAATTTGGATGACAATGCAACATACACAACACATTTTGATGAGATATATTATCAATCCCTATCTACTCCACACAAAATGGAAAGACTTTATGGAAAAGGCTATAAATTTGTAAAACAATTACGCTATACTAGAAAAGGGTGTGGAAAACATGAGCATGGTATTCGTGTCCCTATTGAACCTAATATGCAAGAAATGAAAACAGGATTGGGCTATTCTTTTTCTAAAACAACCAAAGCTACTCAACATCTATCCTTGAACATTAATGCTATAACATGGCACCCACAACACACTTACAATTAAACATCCTAATTTTCTTGATATAACCTTACCACCTTCATTGACATATGTCGATAGTGATGAGGCTTTGAAACAAATGTTAGGTGTTTCTGATACCCCATCCTCACATACTTACATGAAAAACATTTCTCATGCCATGAATGTTACTGAGCAAGAAGCAAGTGATATCACTAAAGAATTTTTTGGATGTAAAAGTCCTAAATCCAATGCACTTCCTTTAGGAGATACAATTGATGTGCCAATGGACGTTAATGATAAAGATAAAGTTATTAAGATTGGGAACTGCCTTGTTGATGAAGAACAAGAAGATACTACCACTTTACTTCATGATTTTCCTATAATATCTGCTTGGAAATATTCTGATATGCCAGGAATTGACCCAAAAATTATGATGCATAACATTGTCCTCGCTACAAATGCTAAACCTGTTCATCAAAAGATCTGAAAAATGCATCCTAACATAGCCTTGTGTGTTAAAGAGGAATTCAAAAAACTTCTTGATGCAGGCTTTATTAGACCTATTGATTATTCTCCTTGGATCTCAAACATTGTCATAGTTACAAAACCTAATAATTGTATTTAGATGTGCGCTGATTTTCAAAACTTGAATAAAGCCTCTTTAAAAGATGAATTTTCACTTTCTAATATAGACATGATCATGGATTGAACTGATGGACATGCTTTGTTGTCATTCCTAGATGGATTTTTGGTTATAGTCAAATCCTTATTAACCCTCAAAATCAATATAAAACTGCCTTCACAACTGCTTTGGGAACATTTTGTTGGGTTGTGTTTCGCTTCAATCTAAAGAATTCTGGTGCAACTTATCAATGTGAAATGACATTAATATTTCATTATTACATTCACAAAATTCTAAAATATTATATCGATGATATCCTAGCTAAATCAATAACACGATAAGATAATATACATGTCCTTCATAAAATCTTCAAACAAATATGGCAATACAACATGCGATTGAATCCAAAAAAGTGTGTCTTTGGTGTAGATAGTGGTAAAATTTTGGGGTTTGTCATATCTCATAGAGGCATTCAGGTGGACACAAAGAAAATTGATTCAATTATTAACATGCCACCTCCTAGGAATATTTCTTAGTTGTGCATCTTACAAGGTTGAATTCAAGCTATTTGTCATTTCATTGCATCTTTAGCCAATCACACATCACCATTCACACATCTCCTTAAAAAGGGTATCCCTTTTGATTGGGATGAGCATTGTAAATAGGCTTTTGAGAGTCTAAAGGAATATCTAGCCACACCACCTATTTTACAACCTGTTGTGCCACATAGACCATTTATCTTGTACATTTCCACATCAGCCCATGCTCTTGTAGCATTGTTGGCTTAACATGACAATCATGGTAAAGAACACCCAATTTATTACATTAGATGCACCTTAATTGATTATGAGACATGATATTCACCAATTGGAAAATAATGTTTGGCTCTTGTATTCACTACTAGTCAGTTGTGACATTATTTACTAAATTGATGAAATACAAGTTGTCACAAAATTTGATCCTCTTAAATATATTTGCAATAAAACAAACCTCTCCAGAAACTTAGCTAAGTTGGAAATGTTGTTAATTAAGTTTGACCTTAAATTTATTTCACACAAAGCAATCAAAGGCCAAGCCTTAACCAATCACTTAGCTGACGTTGTTTCTCCTTTTGCTTTACCTGCTCCTGATTCCTTTCCTAATGATCATGTCTTAACCACTGACATTAAACCATGGGATTTTTTCTTAATGGATATAAGTGTCGAACAAGTTTTGGTGTTGTAGTGGTACTAATTCCACTGGATGGAAAACCTCTTCCATTATCCTATTGATTAAATTTGTTATGCACAAATAATACAGTTGAGTATGAGGTATTGATCGCAAGTTTGCAAGCTACTTTTTCCCTAAACATTAAACATATCAAGATCTTTAGTGATTCACAATCGGTCATCAAAAAAATCAATGGTACATATCAAACTAAACATGAAAATTTATTAAAATACAAGGATCTTATAATGAGACTATTAGAAAAAATTTACTCATTCACCATTGATAATAATCGATGCAAAGATAATCGACATGCGGATGTTATGGCTAGTGTAGTTTCTCTCATATCCCCACATGATCCTTCCATAGACTTCACCTTTGTTATCCATCCCATCATGAAACCTTCAATTGATACTCTATTAGAAGACATTTTAGTGATAAATCAAGATGCTTCATGTGAATGGTGCAATACAATATACAACTATTTGAAAGATGGTACTATTCCCAAACCTACCACAACGACTACTCAAAAATGTTTACGTAAGCTTTCAACTAAGTCTACAATCCCTACAAATGCATTGTATAGAAGATATTTTAATGGTCTCTTGTTACGATGCCTTAGAGATTCTGAAATCCCTTTGGCCCTTGAATAGGTTCATGTTGGTGCTTGTGGAGCTCATCTTGGAGGTCATTCATTAGTGCAAAAACTTATTCGTATGGGTTATTATTGGAGACATGTGGAGAAGGATTTCTTCACCTATGTGAAATGATGTCACAAATGCCAAGAGCATAGCAATTTGATCCATGCTCCTACTATTGAGCTCCATGCCAATGTTCCCATTTGTTCATTTTTAGTATGGGGGTTAGATCTTATTGGAAAAATCTCACCGCCTTATTTTGCTGGACATATGTATATCATGACTATAACAAACTATTTCACGAAATGGGTGGAAGCTATTCCCCTCCATTCTACAACTATTGAAGGAATTTTTTGTTTCATCTTGGACCACATAATTGCTCGCTTTAGACTCCTTTCCACAATAGTTTTAGACAATGGAACTCCATTTAAGAATAATGAAGTCTAGAAATTTCTTGAAACATTCAACATTGCTTGTCTACACCATATTATCCGCAATCTAATGGACAAGCTGAAAATACTAATAAGCTCCCCAAACAAATCCTCAAGAAAACTATCACCATGCATCATAAAGACTGGCATACACAACTATCTTATGAGCTTTGGGCTTATAGAACTAAAGTTAGATCATCCACAGGAAATACCCCTTATAGCCTTGTTTATGGCACTGATGCAATTATGTTGTTAGAGTTAGAAATTCCTACTTTGTGGGTTGCTCTCTAAGATCTTTTTGACAATGACACTTATCAAGATCAATGATTACATCAACTTGAGATGCTTGATGAATAATGCATTAACACTTTCAAACATCTCCAAGCTCACATCAAACAATTACAGTGCAAACACAACATTCATGTCATCCCTTGATCATTTTCTAAGGGATATTTTGTTCTTATTGAAAGTCAATGAAACACTAATCCTAAAAAAAAAGATAAAGATAAGTTCAGCCCTAATTGGTTGGGACCTTACATAGTTGATACCAATTATGGGTCTGGTGCTTATCTCTTAACGCAGCTTGACAGAACACCCCTTAGGGAACCCATTAATTCTATGCATTTGCATTGGTATTATCTCTAACCTCCTTTGAATAGGATGGTGGATATGGCAGTGTTGTTTAGAGTTATTTGATGTTATTCTAAATAAATTTCACATTGCTTCATTCTTGATAACTAAAATTTTTGTTTGTCTTGACCACTAAGTTAATTATTTAAGATCATTTTATAATTGCTTTAGGCTTCATACTATTCACATTCATATTGTGTTAAGTTAGATCCTAATCCATGTATTTAATTTAAAATATTCTTTTCTCAATATGAATGTTGTATCTATGATAAAACTGAAATATGTTTGACACTAGATCGTGTCAATCATGTTAAATCATGTAGCCATTAGTTAAATAATTTTACTATAAGTAATTTAATTAATCACATAGAAGAGATAGATCATCATAACATCAAATACACATGCCTATGTATATATCAAAGTTTTATATACATCTCAATATCATATATAATGTCATAATGGTTTGTGAGAGCTAGACCCCAAAGGATCTGGCACTCGTGATCCAATCCTTGGACGTCATGAGATGGTCCTGTGCAACTATAATTGAAAACATGAGTCTCAGTGGATACTCTAGACCCTGTACTGGACCAACAACTACAAGCTGCTCATCTTCCATCTGATCCCTCTCCACTCATGTCTGTGCTAGCTCTGCATATAGTTTCTCTACCTCTATCAAGGTTTGTGCTGACTATAGTGCACTCTAAGCTCAACAGAGTCATCTCCTTATGCTCTCATATGTTTCCAATAACCTCACAAAAGGTTTGAATGACTTTGGATCCTCCTCCATGATTGGTGGGGGAACATAATCAGGATCCATCTCCTCCTCATTGATGGATGCAAACACTATCTTTGTGGTAGCCTAACGATAGAACTCTCACTAGTCTCTTGTTGCTCCTACAAGATAGACAATGTAAACAATAGATAACACATCATCATGATATATATATATATATATACAAAAATAAAGCATAAATCACTAAAGGACATGTGTAAAATCAAATATGATCACCTATGTCTCCAGATGCATGAGGAATGTCAACCTCATCTCTAGGGGGCATGGAGGATGTACTAGCATCTCTTTGACTCAGAGTGTTGATGTCTACTGTTGATATTGCCCATGATCTAGTCTTGTAAGTATGTGAGGCTTCTCCATGCTTGTATCAATCCTCAATAGCTACCTCATCACCCTCGCTTAGGGGTGGCTCCTCCTCAAAATCCTCCTCCTCCTCCTCATCCTCTCCTCCATCCTAATCCTCATAGTTAGGATCGGCCTCAAATTGATACTCATCATCGATAACATCTGTAAAAATATCTACTGGCCTATACCATACCTCCTCTTCTCTCCCCTCTAGCTCATCACCCTCATCTAGTGTTGGTCCTACATCACCTATAGGGAAACCCATGGGGAACATAGGAGATGGTCATGCATATGACCACCACTCCTCATGCTCATATGTGCTACTGACATCATCAACATTAGATGCTGGTAGCTATTCTTGTTCTGAATAATCAAAATCACTCTCATGAACATGATCTATAGTTAGTTTAATGGTATTACCTAGCCTCTGAGAACTCTTCACTAATCATCTAATGAAGGGGCATGTCGTTGGTGGTGTCTATACCTGTCTAAACTATCACATGACTCATCCATATTAGAATCATTTTATAACGTAGTTGTTGCCCTACTAGATACCTATCCATCTACATCCTCTATAACTGTCTGGTGGGATTTGTCCACTGTAAAGTTAGTAGATAAGGTCTCCATAGGATCTCATCCTCCTCTAGCCAGTCAAATATCACCCTCCAAAAGTGTAAATCCCCATACTGCCATAGGCGTCGTAAGGGATAACCAAATGCTCATGGATATCCTATAGCTATAGTACAAGGGTATCCAAAAGGCTTGGTACATGTGATATGCTCAAGGCACTACAGCTATAGAAGGGTACAATGGACCATAATGTCAATCTCTCAAAATAAAAACTAACCAAGATCATAATTTACAAGTGTGCTAGAATGTAGCAACCCTAGGCATAGACTGCCCTTCTCTCATACATCCCTCATATCAAGTGTACCAATCATCCATATAAGTACGTTGCTCATTCATCTGGATTGAGAACCTGTGCCACTGTATGCATCATAATATGTTTGACCACAAGAGCCTACGAATACAATAACATAGGAAGCTTGATCCATGCTCTAACCCTCTCATCATGTATTGGACCACCTAGACAATACTGCATATCTCTCTTCTTCTCCTGGAATGACCAATCCCCCCATAAATATGCCCTCTCTCCCTGAATGGGAACTCAAAGAATGTGGTGTACGTCCTCGAGGGTGATAGTCATTTCCCTAGTGGGAAGATGAAAGGTACAAGTATCAACATCTCAACACTTGCACAAAGCCATAAGCATGGTGTCATGGTATCTCACAGGCAGCATAAGATATGCCCAATAGATATCCACCGACAATAAATGCTCTACCTTTTCCATTGATAGTGTGGTGCATGATCTCTCATAAATGTGAGCTATCTTCCCCTAGTTGATGTCGCGACCGGGAAAGGACCTATTAAAATCATCACAAAATGCTTTAAATTTCATCTAATACCTTCAATTTTCACATTATTCATCAAGCAAGTGTGCTAAAGTCAATCTAGTGTGGTTTTCTAATGGACCTACACACTTTAGAACCGTTTTAGGACATTCCACAAACAAATAGGGACACTTTGCAAAGAAACGAGACACTTTGTGAGAAATGAGACACTTTGCAAACAAAAGGGACACTCTATGAACAAATGGAACATTTTGCAAAAAAAGGGGACACTTTGCAAACTTTTTTCCAAGAACCCTAAATTAACCTATCCATGCATAAAAATCATTAAATAATTATAAAATTAGAAGGAAAAAGTTGCAAAATTGACTCACCTCATGATACAGTTCGCTCGGTGCCACCTACTCCCAAAGATCAGTTAGCCGCAAAGGTGTGTAATTGCATCTACTTGGCATTTTCTTCTCTCACTCATTACTCTCAAGTTACACAAGGGTAAAATGAATAGTAAGTCATAAGTTACTTTCTTCTCCTTCTTTTAATCACTTTTCATCTCTTTTACTTTTACACATTCACATATGGTTATCATCTTTTCATGAACTCATAATGTAGCCATTCTTTAAATCAACATAACGAGAGCTAGGGTAATCCATTTTTGACACTGTTTGATGTGTTGGAAATCTAATTCCACACTCGATATCATCATCCATCTATCATTTTGTGGCATGGTACTTGGAAATTCCCTATGATATGAAGTTTCTTACTCGATGTGACTAGATTACTACCTTGATTCCACCTTCGTAAAGCAAGTGGAATCAAGCGAGGCATACATCTACCCTCAAATTGTATTCCTAAGAGTTAGATAAAAGGATTTTTGAGAAATTAATGAATGTGTTTTGTAGGATACAGTTCCTAATGTTGTGGAGATGTAGATAACTACACTGGGGGCTTGGTTCTCCCATCTTTTGAATGAGTATCCTTTTATGTAATAAGGTGCATCATTTAAAGTCATTTAGCTTACATATGCACATAGAGTCATATGGGCACTAAAGTGGGGGATAAATGTGCCATAGAAAATTGGACCCTCTAGAGAAAAGAGACAATTTCACGCATACTTAGACCCACTTTTGAGTCCCTTTACATCATTTACCCTTCAAAACAACATGTATAGGCCCCTTAGACCCATTAATTTTGATCTAGAGGCCTGTTTTACCTAAGAAATGACATAAAAACCCAACAAGCAACATTTAACTATATCATATCCCAAAAACCCAACTTCAAACAATAGTAGCGGGACCCATTTGCCAAGGTGGCAAATAAATACCCTTTCAGGGAAAATTCAAATTTAAGTGGGAATTTAATCAATTTAACTTTAATTTTTTTTATCAATGTTGACCTCTTAGGTATAATTAATAGGAAAATAAGGTGTTGTTCCTTATAAATACTCATTTCAAGTCATTTCACACATATTTTATCATATTTTCTTATCCTATTATGATTCCTCAAGAGAAATTCATAAAGTAAAATCTTCTACAACAAGTTTCATTAGCAAAAATTGAATTTTTAGGGCAACAAACTAGGGTTTTTGTAGGTCTTGAAGCTCACTTCTCTTGTCAAGATCCAACATTGCAAAGGGTTGATGATGGATGCCTATGGTGAATCATGAAGAAATCTAGGGTGAAGAGCTATAAGTAGCCACCAAATCACACCTAAGGACTTGGTTTCCTATTGATTACATCTTCCATTTTCACTCTATCTTCATATTAAAGTTAGTATTTTGTTTGTTCATCATTTGCATGTCATTTATTTCCTATTTTTCACGTGTTCTAAGATTTCTAGGGTTGAGATCTTGCATCATATTAATCATCTTTACATGTCTTATTCTAGATGAATAGAATACGGTTTTTGTTATGATTTAGACTTTCCTAGTAGTTAACACTTCTAAGGCTAAGGTTTATGCAGATTTTTCTCCATTCAAGGTTTAATTACCCAACTAGGGGTTTGACTAAGGAAAACCCCCCATTAAAAAAACAATTTTAATTTATTTTGTAGGAATTTTCCAAGATCCAAAGCTAGGTTTCCATCAGAAATTGTTGTATAGGTGTTAAGGTGTAGAACAAAAATTTTAAATTGTAGAAAACTAAAAGTGGACTGATTCACCATGCATGGTGAATGAGTCCCTCCTGAGGTACAAATTTGAGTTACATATAGATCCAGGTTCCTAAGTATCAGAAAATATTTTTTGTGTAGAAAATTCCTAATCTAGGACTGATTCACCCAAGGGGGTGAATGAGTCCCAGTCAACCTCAATTCAAGTTTCATTATTTTTCCAGATTTTTTTCTAGTCTTCTCCAATTTTCCAGGACCACTCATTTTGAGAAACAACCTTCTGTTTAGTTTAGTTTTCATTTTTATTCATTATTTAAAGCATTTTTTCCAACAACATTGTGTTTTCAAACATAGCATAGATCTTAGTCTTGCATTCATATTTAGTCATTTAAATAATTTTTTTACATTTAGTTTACTTCATTTAGCTTATACAACATCCTTCATAACATAATTTGAATGAACCCCCTTTCCATTTTTGGTTCCTATCTCTCTCCTTTTAGGTGAAAAACCCTAGAAGAGCTAGAGAAGTCCATAGGAACCCAAAAATATATGGTTCACACATACTGCACATGCACCTTCCTCAACTTCTCAAGAGCATGAAGGATATATTCATTCAATGCATTATCTATCTCATCCACACTGCTCTGAGTTATTTTCAAGTTTTTTTAGAGAAGATTCCTTTTCCATTCCATGCATTCTAGTACCTATTGCCTCTGGTTTTGCATTGTGATTTTCCCATTGCACATAATGCACATGCTCCTTCATAAAATTCTCAAGAGCAGGAAAAATCTCTTCATTCAATACATTATCTATCACATTGAAATGAAATAAAAAGTGGTATGGTGCTATGATATGGTTTTAGGACATAGAGAAGACCCACTTCTACAATTTCATTCGAGGATAATCCTTGAGATCTCAATGCAAAGGAGAAAGATATCTTGCATGAGGGATGTCCTAGGGGATGATTGTAAACTAATGAGGGGTTCACCACCAAATAAGAACTTTGAAAGACTAATGAAATGCAAGATGCAACACTAAACCCTAATTTAATGCAATGTCTTACAAAATGGCCTAGAAATGTAAATGGAACAACACAAAAAACTACATAAAGGAATGTGTGCAAGTAGGAATTTTGAAATTATTGGATGTAGTTCTAAAACACTAGAAAATCTACCTCTAATGATAAGTGGGACTCATTTGCCAAGCTGGGTGAATCAGTCCAAATTCTGGGTTTCTATGCAGGAACAAGAATCTACCAAAAGGCTATCCAAATCTACAAAAATCTAAATTTTGATAGGAATTAGGACTCATTCACCAAAAGTGTTGAATTAGTCTAGTTATGGTTTTCTAAAGCTTCAAATTCTAATCCTACTCTACTATGTCTACTTTTTCCTTCCTGATTTATTTATAGATTTGAATCCCTAATTTGCAACCTGTAGGTCTTCTCCAATGTGCTCCAAGGCTTGATGACAACTTTGACAACTTTGAATGATTTGAAAAATTTTCTCCAATCTTGCCCCTTATAAAATCTACAACCTAGACCAAACCCTAGTAATGAAGTGTTGCAAACATGTATTTAATGGCTCCAATGGATGTAGATCTTGACTCTCCCTTGAAGGTGATAGATCTTGAATGAAATGATTGCTAGAATCATGAAACCCTACATCATAATTGTTATCTAAAATACAAACACGATGCATGAAGTCCCTGACATGATGCTTGATGCTTGAATGATGCTCTAAAATGCTTGATAATCTACTCTTGAAGACATTTGAATGCTCTTTAATGCTCTTACAAACTCAAATTTTTATTAGGAATTCTCTCAAAAAAGTCTTAGCTGAAATGAATGAAAGAACCTTGTATTTATACTCAATTATGCAAAAATTCCTGAAATTACAACACTACAAGTCGACATGATATCTAGGAGGAAAAAATACCACCAAGAATTTGAATTAATTTTGAGAGACTCATTTTCCCAAGGTGGAAAATGAGTCCTACTAGGCCTAATTTTTGGGGTCATTTTAAAAGATTATTAGAATGGTGTGAAATTAGGATCGAGACCAAAAAAAATTAGATGGGACTCATTCGCCCAAGGTGGTGAATGAGTCCTAGGTCACTAAATTTGGGCCATTCAAGCCTGAAATGTCTAAATTATGATTGGATACTGATTTCTATTAGGATTATCCTCAAAAACATGCATTAAATGGGGCTTGTGGATTGAAAATAGGGCCAATTAAAGAATAAAAAAGCCTAATTATTAATGCCAACCTTAGAAAATTATGAAAGTGTGTTACAACACTTTACAACACTCCAAATTAGGCAAGATTAAGGTTAAGAAGAGGTTTGTTAGGTGTAGTTAATTAATAAAACCTTAGAAAAGTGTGAAAATGTGTAACAAAACTTCACAACACTTTATCAAGGTACCATTTATTTTCATTAGTTCACAAGGGCCCAAGACCTAATGTGAATATGTTATACATATTACAACACTAAAACAAGGCCTAGTTAGGGGGACCTTTTTATTTCATTACATCTAGCCCCCACTTTAGTGAGAGGAGTAACTTCCTTCAAACTATCATAAAATTAGACCAAATGTAGCAATGACCAAGAGGGGTTTAAATGCACCAATGCCAATAAGATAGGATAGCCATGATCAAGAGGGTTGTGCAAGCCCCAAGGACCAAGGTCCTATAGAAAACTATCATAAGCACAAAAGAAAACACATGAAAAGGATATAAAGAGAAGAAACAAGGCACAAGCATGTGTTGTCAAGGACATAAAGAAAATGAAACAAAACCAAATGAAAAATAAAAAGGAGTGGATCAAGCTTTGACTATTTTTCCAACACAATGTGGATCATATCTAGGTTGTTTTTCCAAAAAATGCATACTCACTTTGAGCCAACAAACCTCTAGGTTTTTCGTTAGGTGAGAAGTCCAAGAAGGTGAGACACATAAACTCATGGATGGTATGTGTTCACACACATGCATGCATGGCTAAGGGAAATTCATTCCCTCATTCAAATTCCTATCAAACCATACCAAAGTTATACATCCTAATAACTTTGATAAGGTGCCATGCAAAAAATAATTTTTGAGTTTCATGAGGCAAGCAAAGCTTCATATGCTTAGAACTCGTGAACAAACAAGATGGATCCATAGGCATGCAAGTTGTATTATGCAAGGTCACCATATAACTATAAATGCAAATACAATAATAAGGAATGTTCAAGCTTGAGTCTTGCTTAGTTCATGTGGGGTCTTTAACTTAGAGAACATTGCACCTAACATCTCCACGAGAGGACTAATAAAAGAATAAAAGATTCACAACTTAGGGGATGCAGTGCATCGCATCAAGCAACTAAGAGGAATGCAATATGCTAAGAGAGATCATTCTCTTGAAGGATATCACACCCAATGTCATTCACAAAGCAGAAAATGCATCATATAAAGTAAGAAGACTACACCATGAACCATGAAAAAATAAAAATACAAAAGAATAATGATAATGTATGCCCCCAGTTTAAAGAAATTGCTAAACACCATGTTGTGAGAAATTAATTTAAAGTATCAAATGATAAATGCTAACAATAAAAAGGACATGAGAGCCTACTTGGAAAGCCCTATACCAAGTCACATGCTTTCGAGTAAAGCTATGTCATGTGAAAGAAAATGAAAAGAAGGAGATTTCCCCCAAAATGAAAATATAAACACATAAGGGATCTATGGATTTGGGGTCAGTATGTTCTTGCTATAATGTTTTTAGAAAGTTCAGAACTGTCATCATTCCCAAAATACACATAGAACTAGAAGAATGACCCAAAGAGAATGAAAACAATGAAAAACCTTTCAAGTCAACCGGGAAGATACACAAATTTCTTGATTCCTTGTGTCATCCCCAAAAGGAAAACAAAATACAAATGATAAAGATAAAGAAAAAGCAAAGGAAAATCCTTTTCAGTCAACATGGAAGAGACATGAATGTCTCGATGCCTTGTGTCATCCCAAAAAGGAAATCACAAGACAAAGAAAAAGATAAAATTTGAAATGATAATAGATTTATGACATCTAGAGAAGAATGAAGGTAAAAATTGAGGAATGTCACAAAGAGAGATAGAGAGACATCAAACAGAACATTATAGGGGATCGAATTATGAACATTCAATCACACAAAAGAAAATAAAAAAGAAATAATGAAAAATACTAGTAAGACACATGCAAGTCCACCTAAAGTAGGTCATTTTCATCCAAATCTCAATCTAAATAAAAGGTGGACAATTAGCCAAAGGGACAATGAAACATGTTTTACTAGAACAAGGCTATCTACCTCTTTCCCCCATGAGTGCAAGAAAAGAATGAGCCGAGATAGGTTATGGAAGAGATCATGTCATGGTGAGAATACAAAATTCTACAACTATTGCATGATAAGGTGAAAGGGGATGTTATGAAATCAATGGATAGCAATTATCATTATCAAAGTGATATTTACTCAAGATGATTTTCAATGCATGACAATCATATGTACTATGTCCAAAATTTCTATGGTATAGATAGTGTGGAACCCTTGCATCTTTAGGATATAGTATTAGCTTGTCTTTCATAGGTGACAATAGTATAAGTCCTTGGTTTAGAAGTATTTGTTATTTTCTTTCACTTTTAGATGGTGGACAAAGGAATTTTAATTTCTTTAGTTTGTAAGGCCTCTTGCACTTGCTAGATTCACCAACTTCTCAAGTTGAAGGTTGAGGAGGAAAATTGAAGATGATCTCTTCTTCTTTGAGAAGCATCGGTTCTTCATTAGGAAAGAGGATATTCATAGGAGGGGGATCTAAGACAACTATACCATCACTACAAAGCCTTAGGTATTCTCTAGGAGCACTTATGTTGAGAGGGGGACATTTATATCCTATCCCTTTGGCTTCTTTAGTTGGTATTTGCTCTAGGAGTTGATGAATTTCATGGTTGTATCACATCCTTCTTTACTCAATATTGTAAAACCTTTTCCATATGTCTCTTCTAGGTTGATAGTGGTTTCCCTCACTTTTTCAACATAGAATGGTTGAGTATTTACTTACTTAGAGGAACTAGGTTCACCTATTGTTGGGAACTTAGGTCCAATTCTTGTCTTAGTTTCAGGATGTAAATAGCCAAACATATCAAAAGGTGGTATTGTAGGGGGTGTTGGTTGTTTCATTGATGGAGAAAAGGAAGCATTAGCTTTATGGTTGTTTGGAAATCGTTTAGGAACTTATTCATGCTTTCATCATCTTCTCCAATGATTTCAACATCATGAGGAGGACATGCATTAGGAGTTGAGTGAGCATGAGTAAGTTCAATTTCAATAGGATAATTCCCAAAATCTTACTTGACACATCCACTAAGGATTTTAATGACATCCAAAGTTTACCAAAGCACATATTCATCATGCATGTTTTAGATTCTAAATTTTACAACAATGTACAATGAGATGTTCTAGATGTAATTTTTAATTTAAGTAATGTACAATATGAACTAATGTAAACTATATGCAATGAATTGAATGAAATAAAATATCTATAAACTGAAACAAAAAGGTAACAATAGCAAATAGAAACTCAGAAACAAAACTTTAAATGCCAGAAAATGGAATTTAGAATGTGTAGAGGGATTGATTCACCCAGGGTGTAAAATGAGTTCCAGTAGGGATTGTTTTCAAAATTTCCATAAATTTTCATTTTCTTTTAATGCTATATGACAAAAATCTTAATTGAAAATGTAGATTTTTATAATTTTCAATGAAATGAAATGTAAAAATGCAAACTATATGATCTTTCACTAATGCAAAATTAGAAACCCTAGAATTCCAATTAACTAGTTCAAACTCTAATGAAATGCTAATGCAATAAAAATATAGGATGGTTCACTCCAACTATGAATTTTAGTGTTCTAAATATAGGGTCACGAAAATGAAATGATGAAAAAGTGGTATGGTGCTATCATATGCTTTTAGGACATAGAACATACCCACTTCTCCAATTTATTTCAAGGATAACACTTGAGATCTCAATGAAAAGGAGAAAGATATATTGCAAGAGGGTTGTCCTAGGGGATGATTGTAAACTAATGAGGGGTTCAACACCAAGTAATAAATTGGAAAGACTAATGAAATACAAGATGCGACACTAAACCATAATTAAATGCAATGTATTACAAAATGACCTAGAAATGTAAATGGAACAACAAATAAAAATACAGGAAGGAATGTATGCACCTAGGAATCTAGAAATGACTAGATGGAGATCTAAAACAAAAGAAAAGATGACTTTAATGTTGAGTGGGACTCATTTTACAAGCTAGGTGAATTAGTCCAGGTTTTGGGTTTTTGTGTGGGAATAGTTATCTACCAAAAGGGTATCTAAATTTGAAAAAATATAAATTTTGACAAGAACCAGAACTCATTTGCTAGAAGTGGTGAATCAATCTAATTAGGGTTTTCTAAAGCTTCAAAGTCTAATCCTACTCTTTTTTGTTTGCTCTATCCTTCTTGATTGATTTTCAGATTTGAAACCTGTAGGTTGTCTCCAATGTGCTCCAAGACTTGATGACAACTTTGACAACTTTTCTCCAATCTTGCTCCTTAGGAAATCTACAACCTAGACCAAACCCTAGCAATGAAGTGTTGCAAAAATATATGGAATGGCTCTAATGGATGCAGATCTTGACTCTTGCTTGAAGGTGATTAATCTTGAATAAAATTCTTGCTTGAATCATGAAACCCCACATCACAATTGTTATCTCAAATACAAACATGATGCATTAAGTACTTGAAATGATTCTTGATACTTCAATGCTACTCTAAAATGATTAATAATCTTCTCTTAAAGACACTTGAATGATCTTGAATTCTCTTGTGAACTCAACTTTCTATTAGGAATTCTCTCACAAAAGTATTAGGTGAAAATGAATGAAATAATCTTGTATTTATACTCAATTATCAAAAATTTCAAAAATTACAATAGTACAAGTTGATATAAGATTTAGGAGTATAAAATCCTGCCAATAATTTGAATTAATTTTGATTTTGGGCCACATGGAACTCATTTTGTTAAGGTGGAAAATGAGTCCCACTAGGCTTAATTTTTGGGACCATTTTAAAAAATTCTTAGAAAGGTGTGAAATCAGGACCGAGACCAAAAAAATTTAGGTGGGACTCATTTGAGCCCAAGGTGGAAAATGAGTCCTAGATCACTAAATATGGGCCATTCAATTATGAAACATCTAAATTATTATTGGGTATTGATTGGTGTCAAGATTATCCTTGAGAAGATTCATTAAATGGGGCTTTTGGATGTAAAATAGGGCCAATGAAAGTATAAAGAAGCTTAATTATTAATGAAAACCTTAGAAAAGTGTGAAATTTTGTTACAACACTTTACAACACTTCAAATAAGGTAGGATTAAGGTTAAAATGGGATTTATTAGGTGTAGTTAATTAATAAAGTGTTAGAAAAGTGTGAAAATGTGTTACAACACTTCACAACACTTTAGAAAGGTACCATTTATATTCATTAGTTCACAAGGGCCCAAGAACTAATGTGAATATGTTAGACATACTACAAGATTAAATCAAGGCCAAGTTAGGGGGATATTTTATTTCATTACACCCATTCACTTTGGTCTGCTTCTTTTCAAGTGTTTTTAGAGAAGACTCATTTTTCATGACATGCTTTCTATTACAGAATTGTGCTCTAGTTCTATGTTTCCATTTTCTCATTGCACATATTGCACATGCACCTTAGTTTCTCAATAGCGGGGAGAATCTCTTCAACCAATACATTATCTTTTATCTATCTCATTCAATGTGGTTTGCATAAACTTTGAAGGTGAAATTGATTAAATTCTTACTATGTACTAAATAAAATATCTTCATTATGTTTGTATTATCTATATATAATTGTGCCTTGGAAAACATTGTGTGTCTAATCAAATTGAGTTCAGGGGTGACAAATTAATTAGGTTGTTATTGTGTTACTAAAAAAATGTTTTGATTACATTCATACTATTTTGTAAAAGTGCAAGTTGCAAAATACTCAGTGTTATTAAACCTACAACTCAAATACTCTTGTAAAACCCTCTACATGTAAGATCCCAATTGGTTAGTCACCCCTCAACTCAATTTGGTTAGTTTTATTTATCCCACACCTACAACTCCTCTTCATGCTCTTCATCCTTTAGGTTTGAACATGCAACATGAAATAACTCATGACATAGTGTTTTCCAACTTTCAATTATTTTGTGCATTATCATATTTAAACACATGTTCTAAAAAAGTAATACTTATTACAATTTACAATACATGTCTTACTCATGTTAGCCTGGAATGCCTTTCTATGCACAAAATCTAGAGAAAGGGATAGCTTCTCATGCAATCCATCAAGTTACCAATTTTTATGGTGAAAATCTTACCCAAAATGCATGAAACATAATTTGACAACACCAATATCTCCTTTCTTTTATAACTATAATGATTCCTCCCATCTACTGGTTTCATCACTTTTATCCCCATCTTGGCGAGCCCCACACTATGTCATCCCATCATGTTATGTGTTTCTTATGTTATCATGGCTATGCTTGGTGTTTTTTCTGAGGAGATTATATGTTTTTTTTTTTCAATCAAGGTGATCACCAAGGTTTTTGTTGACTTCTTAACCTTTATTCTTGCATAACTAATGTACATCATGATTTGTAACTAATGTGTCTTGCAATAATCTATATTTTTATTTTTTTGTTTGAGAAAAAGGAAGTATGCCTATATGTATATATTTATATTATAAAAAGACGTCCAATAATATATATTAGTGTTCTATGGCTCTCAGTAACCAAAATAAACCCTAAGCCCACCTATTTTCCAAAATAACAAATAAATTTTCCTTGTCTACCCATACAAAATTAAAATATTTGAAAATAAGCTTAGCAAAATTGGCCATCTCATTGCTTTACATATAGAGAAGTCTAAAATTCATAACCCGAGAACGCACCAACAACAAAATTTGCAAAAGAGAGAAGTTGAGATTATTTACTATTCCTCCATTTGAGCCACCTAGACATCATTTTCATCTTTTTTAGATTGTAAAAATGATTTTTTCTCTTATATATTTTATTAAAGTAATGGATTAAATTTATGTTTTATTGTTGACTACCTCTTTTGGTATCCTAAAAAATTAAGCTTCTTACTCATGGCCTATGTTTCATTTCCCAACCGATCCCCTATTATTTCTTACTGATTCTATATCCTAACAAATTTTAAAAGGGATTTATGCACATGCTTAAATTTATGACTTACATACTATTGTTAACAATTTCCTACTCAATACTCTTGTTTCCTATGTATTAGAGAACATAGTTCCCTTCACACCGTAATTTATATTGATCACCACAAAGGAAATATGTCTTATAATATTATGTATTAGAAAATTAGAAAAAATGGTATTAAATTACTTGAACATTTAATGAACATTTGGCAAATGGTTATAGTTGAATTTTAAAATGAAATGCATGGAGAAATAGATAATTAAACCTCTAGAATGACCCTATAGCCATTATATTTTCAAAGATCAACAATTGAGAATTTATTTGAGAGAAAACATTGGAATGAAACCACCTTTCACCAAAAGTGATTAATTAATTGAATTTGTAGAGATGAAAGGAAATTTTAAATTTTAGTTTGAAGTGTCAATAAAAAATTGTAATGTATTAATTATGTAGTCTAGAGGTAACATGTTTCATTCACTTCAATATTCGAGTAAAAAATAAATAAAAAAAATTGAACTTGCTACTGCTAAGTGATATTATTTTGAGGTCAGAGGTTCAAGAAACAAGGAGATTTCTCAATGTAGTGCACCAAGGAGATTTTTGGATCCAACACAACTAGTCTACACCTATTAGTTTCTCTATATTAATCTTTTCTAGAATTAAATTCTAGGTAAGTGAAAGAGAAATTTTTTATGTTTCCTTGTTTTTAATATTCCAATCTAGAGGTTTAGGGTTGAGAACATAAGATTTCACAATTTACAAGAATGTCTACCACCACTACTAGACTAGATATTGGGAATGGGAAAGATAAATCAAATTAAAAACTAGATTATGCTAGAATAATTAAAGCCTCAGGTTTAGAAAATGAATACAATGATATTTATGATCATGTAATCTATGGTAGGCTTACCTCAAAACATATATTTTCATGTGAGAATAAGTTTGCAAAGAATATGAAAAATAACCATAGTAATACAATACCAATTAGTAGTATCACTACACTATGGGTTGCTGGATTAGGACATATGATGTTATAGTAGGTTTCCCCTTAACTATAACTTATCATGGTCTATACCCACAATTATGATGATAAAAAAAGTTATTATTAAAAAATATAGAAAATAAGTAATTTTACCCATTACTCCTAATGAATTTGGAAATGTGTTGGGGTTTATAGTTGAATATTTGGAAATGCCCACATTGACTTAAAAATCCTTAATAGTAATTATGAAACAATCAATCAAGGGGAAAATTTTAATTTTCTAAATAAAATAGAAGTAGATAGTAACTTATTCAAAGATAATCATAAGCCTCCTTATAAATTGGATATTTTTTAGCCATATTTTTAGGATACTATTTCCTTGGTATCTTTTTCCTAAGACTAGATAGCAACCAGAAAGTGGTTGCAAGCCTCCTTGAAATTGTACATACTATCCATTATGCTACTCCAATTGTCAAATATAAATTTCTTGAGCACATTGTACACTCCATGCAAAAATAATTTTTAATTATTAAAAGAGGTTCCACTAAGACATTTAGGTTCATAACCTACTTGTTCTATTAATTTCTATTCAAATTTAATAGAATATATTTGGCCAACAAACTCCAAATTCAACCCTATACAAATGGTGGGGATAAAAATATGACTCTAATCTATGATTGAACTACAAAGATAAGGATGCATGATGCTTGAAACAACTACAACAATTTTATAGACTAGTTAATTTCTCCATTGTATCAATCAATTATAAATACTCCAATGCCTAGATTTCCTAACTCTTGTAGAGATTGCATTCAACTAGGATATAAAGTATAATTAGTTTATTGGTACTTCCTCAATTAATATATTGTGCTAAGATTTTATGGATCAGGAGTAGATCCATACAAAATCTTAATACACGTGATAGATAGGGTTTTTGCATTAGAGTATGTACAAAATATGGAGAGTACAAATCAACTATACTTTGTCAGTTAGAAAAAGAAGAGAATATTTTATTCTTTACCTTTTTCATGTGGAAAGTTTACATTTGATAGAAAAGCATTCTCTATTATACATGAAATAAAAAAAATGATGTTGAATCTCACTAGCAGTATGACCCATGTGATTTCATTAAAGCAAGTCTTGTGGCCAATAAGAATAATGTAAGTAGAATTCAACATGAAAGTAAACCCTTGCTTGAAATATTAAAAAACTAGAATTCTTGGGATGAGGTCAAAAAAGAAATGGAGAAAACTATTGTTGGGAAAATTATTTCTTTTGAAAATTTGTCAGGAGAAATAATGACATTGCACAAACAAAGATAAGGAAATAAGTAAATCAAGAGGTACAATATTTTTTATAAAAAAGGTTATGGACAATATGCTTTACTAAAAAGTCAAATTCTCTAAGAAGGGCTTGTAGATAAGAATATGGACATAATCATAAATTAATTATTTTTGGTCTATGAGGAAGGATCTAGGTGAACCAAAAACTAGTGTTGTGTTTCAACAAATCAATGAAGATGAAGAGTTTAATAATTTGTGGAATAAAGAGCATCCCTTTGAAGTTCAAGAATCTAATTATGATGTAGAAGAATAAAGTGTTCAATATATAAGAAAATCCAAATATGGTTTAAGTGATACAACAAAACACACAGATATTTGGATATCAACCATAACCAAAATTTAGGTTATGAAGGTGGTGTTTTTGAGTCTAAAGGGAAAAGAATTTGAGTGCCAATAGAGCTAGGCCATAGAAAACCTAGTGATTTTCAAGGTATTGGAGCTGATAAAAAATCAAAAGGTTATACAAGGATAGGGGAAACAATTCATTTTGTTATAGCTTAAAATCCTCATAGTCAACTACAATCACAACCAGAACATGGTGGACATTCTAGTACAACTAGCACTCCCACTGGTGGTAATGTTATTCTTAGTAGTACTAGTAGTGGTCAACATATACTACAACAAAAAATTACACACAAGAGGCCAACAATAAAAGATACTAGAAAAAAACCTACTAATCAAGGTATTCTAAAGAAGAAAAGGATTATGATAGGTACAAGTCTAACTACCAATACAACTACTTTAATTTCCACCCCAACAGAGTTATTTCTAGACAATCCTCTATTTTCTATTGTGACTATAGTAGCAATGCTTAATTCACAAGCTTAGGATCAATCTCAGATAATTAGAGATGTTCCCATCACTGCAACTACTCCACCATTCAAGCATCCATTATTTATATGGCACTAGGTTTTGATTACAACGACAAGTTTAAAAAGAAATAAAAAATGTATAAAAACTAAAGGAGGAAAATGATAGATAGTATATCTAATATAACTTTAGAGACTCCAACAACCAATGTATTCACCGCATTGGAACCAAACAAAAAAACCATGGAGTACATGTTTGTTATTTCCAAAGATCAAAATAAACCAAAGAATCACATGCATCACTCTAAATTTCAGTTGACTAGTTTCCGACTAAATATTTTTGGATACAAATTTTTTGACAAAATTAATGTACGAAAAAGAATAATGAATTGCTGTAAAAATAATTCCTAAAGCAAGAGAGATAGAAAAATAATAGGTTACGGATTCAAATAGAAAAGTTATAGGAATACATAGAGCAAGAAAATAAAATGGGAAATAAGTAGATAACAAGAGAAATGAATTAGAAAAATGAATTAAAAATTTTAGCTCTATATTTACAAGCAAAGAGTATGACCAAATAGAGGTGAAATTTAAATTTAATAAACGAAAGAAAAGGTTAGATGAACAGAAAGAAATATGATGATGAAAGAGATACTTTGGAAAAATTAAAACAAAACCTAGTGAAAGAAAAATAATCAACAAATAAATTAAAATTAAATATAAAGTAACAAAAACACAATGTAGAACTTTGGAAATTAAAAATGAATGACTAGAGGAAAACCAATCAAATATTGATGACACATCTAAGGTGAGCACAAAATAAAATAAAGTCTTTTTATAATAAGTTAACTCTATTTTATAGAGAAACAATGAGGGAAATGAAATAAAAAGATTTGGGAGGAAATACTGTAGAGGATCGATCATTTGTCTAAATTTTTCAATTGATTTATCCTCCCATAATATGTAATAGGAAGCTCAAAAAATATATAGTTGGCAAAAAAAAAATGATTTCAAGAAAGAAAATTATAAATCATTTTTTCAAATAGTCCATAAAAGTTGGTGACAATGAATTAAAAAATAAATGAATTCATGACCAGATTAATGCCTCAATAAAGGCATCATTTATCATTCAAAAGTGTTTGTGAATATGTAAAAAACAAGAATTTCTAGATCAGCCTACAAAAGAGACGAAGTTGGATAAAAGGGTAGAAAACTTGATATAGCTTGGATTTCTCTTTTCTTTTTACATAGTAGGGGGATTCATTTGAAAATATACTTTCAAAGATTAGATGGAGGAAAGAGGGAAGATTTATTTGGACTAGTTTCCTCAAAACCTAGATGAGACCAATTGTTTAGATTCCATCAAACCACTAATAACCTTGAATGCAACTTTAGATTAAACATTGAACTCAAGCTCCAATTTATTTTATCAATTGTTTGCAAATTTTCAATTAAGATACTACCAATTACAAACAAATACAATTCCATCAAATGAGTAGTGGAGCATTCTATAAAAGCTAATAGAATGATTTCAAGATGAGTTTCCAACTCAACTCTATGTAGAGTTATTTTTGAGAAAGATTTTGCATTGCCTCTATATATTGCTTCATTTGAAAATTAGTACAAAAATAAAATTCATTAATGTGTTCAAATTATATGTATTATTTATTTGTTCAATTTAGAAAAAAATTGTCTCTACTTTCTACTACTAGATACATATTAAATGATTTCTAATGTTGTATTTTTACTATTTTAATATGTTATTAAGTATTGAGTTGAATGATGAATCATTGAGTGCATATAAAGCCTATCAATATGACATAATTAAAATACAAAATTATTAATAACATATTAATTAAGAAATAAAAATTGAAAATTATGTTTAATAAGTAATCAACCAATTTGAAAATAATGTTTATAATTTAGATTCTACACTTGAACAATGGAGAATAATATGTTAATTCATTCAATCTAATTCATAATTTTATGAAATAGAATACAAAATATCATC
This sequence comes from Sequoia sempervirens, assembly GCA_007258455.2. NCBI lineage: Eukaryota > Viridiplantae > Streptophyta > Pinopsida > Cupressales > Cupressaceae > Sequoia > Sequoia sempervirens. The sequence continues at coordinate 277,120 of VDFB02258929.1, forward strand.
AAATATAGTTTTGAGTATGAATCTATGATTCATGAGATATCATATAAATACATAGAAACTATTAAATTGCTTGAATTTTGCAATTTACCTCTTGGTCCTCACTCTGACAATGAGATTGAGAGATCTCTTGACTTTGTGTCTGGTCTTCATTTTCTTCACCCTTCATGCATCCACTTAACTACATCTGAAGATAAATATTCTTGTATAACTAGCATTTGTCACATTTCCACTAAAGATTGAAGTGTTGCACCACCCTCTTCTTACACATATGGACTTCAAGATTATGAGTGTCATTTTAAAAGGAAACATTAGATATCATACCTAGTTGTATACATCCTCAAGCAATTTTTTAATTCTTTTCTAGTTTTTTTCTTATCTTTAATTTCAAAAAAACCAATGCACTAAAAAATATCTCATCCCCCATCAACCCTAATATCGTGGTTTAATATAAATAAATAATTTTGATTTTTTTTTATAATAAATCACACAATATTTTAGTCTAACTTAAGGTTTCCCAAACCCTTGTTACTGATCTTGATTGCATGGGATTCTCCATGGAATTAAAATGTTCAATCATAAGTATTGAAAACCAAATAGATTGCTCTCTAAGCTTAGTTTAATTTTTAATTTCTTCTATTTTATGTCCATTGTATTTTAAAAAAAATTATAAATGTTGGGCCAAGGTAGCTATGTTCTTATGAAAATAGTTTGTTTTATGGTGGGATGGGACCCAAAATTGAGGATACACAATATCCATGTATTCAAGTAGTTCATCTTGATGGAATCATTCTAGAATCTACGAGGAAAGATATTTTGTAATAGCTTATAAAGTAGTTCTTATATATTTGAGAATGTCATTAAAAGCTTCCATTCTAATTGAAAATTCTTAGGTAGATCACTTGATTGTCATAGAATAGTGCATTGGTATCTCAAATCGACATACAAAGAAACATAACTCCCCCCTTGCATTAAACTGTAAAAAAATTGCAAGATTGTTCAATACTATAAGTAATTGCTAGTTTATACATTTTGGAATTTTAAATAGATAATCTAACATATATAGATTATTAAGGGTCATGCATGTCATTCTATGTTTTTTACTATATTCATAAATATAAATAGTTCTTTCTTATAATTTTTCTCATTAATTTCATTCAAAATGGGGAGAAGACCAGACAAAGTTTAGAGTGTGTCTATATCACTTAACCTATGTATGACGTCAGGATCTTTGTTTACTATGTGGTGATGTTTGTACATTACTCCAATCAAAGATTAATATTTTGAAAAAAATCTTTACACTAGTCCATTCAAGGATATCCATCTGATATCAACATCCTTAAGATGATTTTTTTCCTATTGCTATTCCCTCAAAACAAAAAACACAAATTGTATGGGACTTTGGTAGAATTATGAGTAGAGATCATAAACTAGATTTTAAAATTTTAATACTGAAGGAAACTTGATTATAGTTTTAAATACTAAATTCATTTTTTGGGAAATGCGGTGAATGAAAATCATCTATGTTGAACAAATAGTTTTTAAGTTTATGCAAAGACCATTCACATGACCTTGCATTATTGAAGCTCCATTAACTCCTACACATACCAAATTTTCAGTAATTGTGAAGTCATCCATACCTCCAATTTCTTCAAATAGATTTTCTGATTGTGAACTGTGTAAATGGAATGCACAACTTCCCTTATCCACACCTAAAAGGGGAATGAAGGAAGGGGAATTCAATTTTGCAAAGTTCACATTCAAGAACAATTCCATGAGATTCCAATGTAACAGATATTGAAATTTGTTAAAAGACATTGTTCTTAAGGCTGGGAATTGATAAAGAAGACAAAATATGGATGCCAAACTAAGAAAATGTAAAATGTTTGAAAGCACACTATGATATGCAAAATGACCTAAATATGAAAACAAACTATAACAAAAATCAATGAGACTCAAGAGGTGTACCTCAAAACTAGAAATTGATGGAGAGGAGCTTTGGAATCTTGTAGAAATCACTGTTGAAGCCCACTAGGACTCATACACCAAGTTGGGAGGCTTATTCCTATTTTAGGGATATTCTTCTAGAACAGGTTTCAGAAAAAAGGGTACTCAACTAAAAAACCCCATTTTCAGGCCTGGCAATGGGACTCCAGTGCCATTGATGATGATTTAGTCCACTTTTAGATTTTGGTAAAATAAAAAGTGCAATGTGTAGCTCCTAGTCTACTCCTTTTGTTCCTCTAGGTGCCTGAATCCAAAACTTTGATTTTTGAGGTTGTAAGTGACTTTTTGTGTAGATTTTGACCTTTAAAACCAGGATGTGTATTCAACAAGTTTACAATCTATTCTTAAATTATCTCTAAGCTTTCAAGGTACCTAGATCTACACACACACAAAGAAAGAGAGAAAATATTGATGTTACAACATGCAGGTTTTCCTTGGTCAAACCTCATTTAGGTAATTAAACCAAAATGATGAAATAAGATAATGAAGCATGGAACATGAAAAAATTCAACTAAAAACTTTTGATGACGATGGATCTTGAATTGCTGCAAAAATGGATAAAGAATCTTCCCTTGAATGCCTTAGAAAGCTATCTTGATAACTTAAGATGCTAAAACCCTAGCTTGCTTGACTTGAGAGAGATAATGAATGATGAATGAATTATGAATGAATCATGATCTGGGGTTTAAAGGTATCCTTTTATAGGGGAGAGTTAACTGAATGGCTAGAATAAGGATCATGATCAGGGGCCAAGATTAAATTAGAAAAGAATTTAATCAAGGGTGGAGGTCAATTGAGACATGGATAGATAAAGACTTGAGATGGAAGATAATATTAGCATAGAAAAAGAGGTGATAGGAGAAATTAAATAATAAAGATAATTTACTTTAGGTGGCCAACATAAGAGAAATAAATAAAATATTAATTTTATTTATTTAAAAAGAAAGGTGAGAACAAATATTTAGATAATTATATAAAATTTAAAATAACTATTTAATTAAATAGAGTTAAGGTGGAGTTTTAAACATTAAATAATTAAAAACAATTATTTAATGGAGAAGGAAGGGATAATTAAATAATTAAAAAAAATTATTTAATTGGGGAGATAAAGAAAGGATAAATAATTAAATAAATATAACATTTATTTAATTATAGAGAGAAAAGGCTAATGAATAATTAAATAATTGAAATAATTATTTGATTACAAAAGAAAAGGGAAAAGCTAAATTTTGAATTAAAATAATATTTAATTCAAAAGTGGGGGGGGGAGGACTATTAGATTTAAATTCTTAATAAAAGTCAAGAAAAGTGTGAAAGTCATTTACAATTCTTTACAACACCTTTGCAAGGCATGCATTTTATTTAATTTGCAAGTGTCCAAGACCTAATGTGGATGTGTAAAACACCTCAAAACACTAGACCAAGGTGATAGTAAGTCAAATTTATAAATAATTATTCCCAAATGATGCAAGGAAAAAGGCGTACTTTTTTAGTGTCCACATTTAGCCCCCACTTTAGTGAGAGGATGAACTTGCTTCAAACTCACACTAAAGTAGACATTCAAGAAGGGTCCAATTGTACCAATGTAGATGGTCTACGATAACAAAGATAAAGGAAGTAGTCAAGCCCCCAAGATCCAAGATCCTAAGTCAAACTGCCATAAGCACAAAAAGAAATGCACAAGGTGAATGATTTTCACTAAAACAAGATACACAATCATGCAATGACAATAACTAGAAGGGAGAGAAGTATAATTGAGTAAAAATAAAAGGTGGATCAAGCTTCGACCATTTTTCCAACATGATGTGGACCAGATATAGGCTATTTGTCCAAAAAATGCATACTCACTTTGAGGTGATGGAACTCTTGGTTGTTGATGAGCCTAAAATATGCTCATAATTTGATGATATGATAAACTTTTAAATGATTTCATTTTTTTGTTATTTCATGGCTATTTAAACTTTGATGAAACCTTTTATGGGGATATCCTGTAGCAAGACACTTTTATATTCCTGCAGCCTATTGTGTTGACTTGATTGCATTTATTGCCCTGTTGACTCCCAAAAATGGCTGGTATATCGTATACAGTTTTTAAATGGTGAAGTAGATTTGAAATGTGTGATTAATGAATAGATATCGTGTATGTACCATATGCCTCTTCTTGCGCGTCTGTTACCTTTTGTTTCACAGGTTGTTGAAGAAGGATCGATTCAAGCGCAGCCGATCTCGGCCTTGCAGTAAAGCCCATTTCCTGCACGACTTTGAGGAAGCTCTGCCAAAGACTCTTTGACCGAAACTGATTTGGAAAGATTTTTAATGGAAAGTCAATCTGGAGAGAGTGGAGCGCTAGATTCTCTCTGAATCGGGTTGAACACATAAATTCATTTATAAAGTTTGTTCCTCGATTCAGGGATATACTTTACTTCCACGTCTTTCTTTGATGAAGTTAGTTAGTTGTTCTTTTAATTTAAAAATAAGAGACTCCTCCTGCGTGAGGTAGTGATAGAAGAGAAATAGAATGAGTAATAGATGATTTTTAGGTAAGATAGAAACAGAGTAGCAAAGATCATGTAAGAATCAGTATGATAATGAAAGACAAAATCTGTTTGACCAGAAGCAGAGTTTGTTGTTAGTTTTCACACCAACAAGACAATATATTTCATTGTGTTTTCATGAATAAAGATCAATGAAGTTCTGAGTTCAGCATCTGTGTAATCAGTAGATGCTTGCTAAGGGGGCCCACTTAGTAAGTATCTGTAGTTAATTAGTTAGATGTTCTTTTCTGCTGATATCCAGTTAGCTTTCATCTTTTGAAGTTTTTATGCAAACTCAGTCTTACACTGCTCCTGCAGCATAGAGAGTCCATCCCAGTGACTATTCCTGTAGCATAAGGCCAGTTCATGGTTTGTGCTTCAGTCGTAGCTATTACAGTTTCTGTTTTAATCAAGCATAGTTGAGTTAAAGAATTTTGCATTACCATTCTGTAGCTTAGATAGAATTTCTTTCGAGTATGTATTTTTGCTAAGATTTGACTAAAACAAATTCCTAGTGCATATATTTTGCTGCGCCATTTAAAGTCTACGTCCCCTGGTTTGATAAGTAAATGAACGTCCACAAAAAGATATTAGTCAACTGTCGAAATGTCCAATTCCCAGGAAAGTTTCACTATGATATTCATATCTTTTTGTGAGTGCGAGCCATTTTTGGCGCCGTTGCCGGGGATGGTGTCTAACTAGGAGTCTGACAAAGTCATTTTCAGCATTAGTTTAGTCTGTTAGTCAAAAATTTTCAAAATCTTTCAAGCCGTTATTCACCATATTGCATGCATAGAAGAAGAAGAGACGCACTGGGAAGGTTCCTCCCTAAAAATTTGTTTATTGAACTACCATTTGACCCAGCTGATAATGAACCTGAAGAAAATCCATTTGCTCTGCTATTCCAACACCCAGACATGGAAAATAATCCACCTAATAATCCACCTAATAATCCATCTCCTGCATTTGAGTTTCCCATTGTTCCCCAACAAGATACTGATAATCTTAAAAACATCCCCTCTTCCTTGCTCCCAAAGTTTTATGGCCTGGTCACAGAAGATCTAGAAACCTTTCTGTTTGAATTTGATGTCCTTTGTCGCAGTTATGACTACAACACTGACGCTCATAAACTGAAGCTATTTCCTTCCACTTTGAAGGAGGGAGCTCTCAGATGGTTCATGAGTCTGGGAAGAGCCATTGTAAATAGTTGGGCAGCCATGCAGATGAAATTTCTTGAAAAATATAAGGAATATTGTAAGAGTGCCAGCAAAGGTGATGACATATTCTGAATTCAGCAGAAGGAGGATGAAAGTCTGGAAGACTATATTTCAAGGTTTTTGTTTTCATTAAAAAGAAACTCAAACCATACTCTTAACGAGGACTCTCAGAAACTACTCTTTCTAAGGGGAATCAGTGATGCCTGTATTAACGCCTTGGACCTAATGGGAGGAGGTGATATAACTCAACTGCCTTGGGATGATATACAGAAGATATTCCTTAACTACTCTCGAGCAATAGTTAAGAAAGGTCGAGGTCATCATGCTTCAGTGGGGAAGTCTTCTTCTGGTGGAGTTTCCTGAATGGAGATCACAAATCTGCTATCTTATTTCAAGCAGGACATCATTAATAATATGGCTACACAATTGGATCTATGCAAGCTTGGAAAAAACATGCAGAAGCTGAGGTAGCTTTGGCTGAGTTATGTCCCTACTGTAGACAAAAGAAGCGTGATTGCAGATGCAAGATGGTGGCTAATATGGAAGCCAGACAACTACCTACTGACTTCAAACTAGTGGAAGGTGATGATGATCAAGTGTTCTTTGTTGCACAAAGGAGACCATGGGCCCAAAGGCAAGGTATGCCTCAAGACCCTTTAACTTTTGGTAATCCCTATTCTAGCTATAATAACCAATGGCAACAAGCATATGGACCACCACCACCATGGAATCCGCCTCAACCAAGCTGGCCTAATTATCAAACCCCGCAGTGGCAATCTCCTCAAGGAGGTTGGCAGCAGCCACAAGGTCAATGGACCCCACCTTTAGGAAATTGGCAACAAAATCCTCAATGCAGAGGTCCTCAACAATGGCAAAACCAGTCTCCTGGGTTCCTGCAGCCTCCACAGCCACAACAACAAGCCCTTATACCGCCTCCTGCAGCAACTACCACAAATCCTAGACCTCCAAAGCAAATGCCTATGCCTGCCCAGCCGTTGCCTAATCCCAATAATAAGCAACCGCAGCAGCCTCAACAGTCTGTGTATATTTCTGAATCCAACCAATATCAAGCTTATACCTTAAATGTTAATGACATCCATCTGAGGTCTGGAACTACTTTACCTGTTCCCAAACCACCTCTGATTACAGAAATATCTGATTCACCCTTTGAAGAATCTAATGCACCTGTTGTTTCCACTGAACACATGCCTATACCCGATACAGTTTCTATGGAACCTGTTCTGTAGAGACAAGATAAACCACCTTTTCCTCAGAGGTTACAAAGTACTGAATCTAAACTCCTTGGAAGGGCCGCTTGCGATATGCTAGATCGACTCAAAGAGTCTTGAAAATTCAAATCCTTTGTTTGGGGCTATTGAGATGTTTACATTTTTGGAAGCTATTAAAAGCCTATTTGAAGGAAACTGGATGGAAAGAAAAAGGATCCCTAAACAATTCATGTCTTAGGGAAATTGGTTGATATAATGTTGGGAAATGTAGTTATTCCAAAGTATATTGACCCTGGAAGTCCTGTAGTGTAGATATATATAAATGGCCAAGTTGTAAAAAATGTTTTTTAGTTAGTTTAGGAACGCCATTAATGTAATGACGAAGCATACTATGGACTCCTTGGATATTTCAAACATTAGGTCTACACTGCCGGTTGACTGGGGCAGCTCCACCAGATCAAACTGATGGGATGATGAAGGTCATGGTGGCACTCTTGAATCTTGGGAGTATCCTGCTGATTTTACAATATTATCAGTTAAGGCAACTTTAGGAGGGTATCCAGTTATCCTTGGTAGGCCATGGTTAGCAACTGCTGATACTTTTATAGGATGCCATTCTAGAGATATGACCATTTCTGATGGGCAGTCCACAAAGAAATTGGCTTTGTATCCGCATGCTAAACCTTAACCAGATTTGTCCCAACCTGTTTGGCCAGATGTGGGAGAAGAAACTGAAGAAGCCAATTCTTTAGCTCAATTGATGATGCTTCAAAATGATCCATTCTCTCAACTTCAAAGTGAAGATGCTTTGCTTTTTCAAATTTTGTAATTCAATCTTGATGCAGATAATTTATCTGATCCAAGTGACAGTCAGCATCAATGTTTCCTGCAGCAGCTAGATTCCGAGAGTTTATTGCCTAAACTTCTGACAATTTTTCATAACTTGCTTCCACAAGAGGTACAAACATTACCTGTTGATTCTATGAGTAATCTCATTAAGCAGATAGAATTGTCTCCAGATCATTGTTTTAATGTTAATAGCAAGTTGTCTCAGTCTCAAGAGGATGACCTATTAAAAATGCTACAAGAACAGCATAAAGCTTTTGCATGGGAATATGGGGACATGCAAGGAATAGATCCTCGAGTCTGTACTCATAGGATATATATCAAAGAAGATTGTTCACCAGTTAGACAACCTCAGAGAAGAGTAAATCCAGCTCTTCGAGAAATAGTGAAAAATGAACTTCAAAAGTTGCTAGATGCTGGTTTTATTTACCCAATTTCTGACAGCCAATGGGTTTCTCCATTAGTCATTGTCCCCAAGAAAGGAGGAAAATGGAGAGTATGTGTAGATTACAGAGAGATGAACAATGCCACTAAGAAAGATCATTTTCCATTACCTTTTGTAGACCAAGTACTAGATTCACTGTCTGGTAAAAGATATTTTTCCTTCTTAGATGGTTACAGTGGGTATAATCAGATAAAAATTACCCCTGAAGATCAAGACAAGACTACTTTTACCTATCCATGGGGAACATTTGCTTATTCGGTCTTGCCTTTGGCTTATGCAATGCACCAGCAACATTTCAGAGAGCAGTAATTAGTATATTTGCTGATATATCTCATGAATGTATGGAGAACTATATGGATGATTTCACTACATATGGAGTCACATTTGAAGAAGCACTGGTGAATTTAGAAAAAGTATTAAAAAGGTGTAGAGAGCAAAATTTGTCTCGAAACAGTGAAAAGTGCTTTCTAATGATGGAAGAAAGTATTGTTCTAGGTCATCATATTTCAAAGAATGGAATTCAGGTTGACCCTACTAAAATTGAAGTTATTCAGAATTTACAAACTCCTGCAAAACAAAAAGATGTTAGAAGTTTTCTTGGTCATGCAGGGTATTATAGAAGGTTTATAAAAGACTTTAGTAAAATTGCCAGTCCACTTTATTCTTTGTTAAAAAAGGATTCCCAATTTGAGTGGACCCAAGCCTGTGAAAAATCCTTCCTGCAGCTAAAGGAATTGCTTACCAAAGCCCCTATTCTTCAAGGTCCAAAATGGAACCTGCCTTTTCACATACATGTTGATGCGTCTGATTTTGGTATAAGAGCAGTTTTAAGTCAAAAATAAAATTCCATTGAGCATGCTATCTACTTTATCAGCAAAAACCTTCAAGGTCCTGAGCTCAACTATACTGTTACAGAAAAGGAATTGCTTGCAGTAGTATATGCTTTGAATAAATTCAGGCATTATGTCATAGGTTATCAGATATTTGTCCACACTGACCATGCAGCAATCAAGTACCTGATGAAAAAACCTGCCATTTCTGGTAGATTGGCACAATTGCTCCTGTTGTTACAAGAATTTGATATCACAATCATTGACAAACCAGGAAGAGCTAATGTCGTAACTGACTTTTTATCAAGACTGTCCAGTACTTTTGAGGAACAAAGAGAGGTCATTGATAGATTTCAGGATGAACACTTATTTTCCATTCTTTGGACGCACACTTACAGTATGCAGATATTGCTAATTATCTAGCGATGTGAGAATACGGCTCATTTTTCCAAAAAGAAAGAAGTTGTTGAAGCGGAGAAAAGTTCCAACTTTACGGATTGCCAATTAATACGCATTTTATCTTGTACGATCAAATGTCACGAAGATGTGTAAGAGAAGATGAGACTTATGATATCTTGCATGCCTGCCATGATGAACCATGTGGAGGGCATTTTGCAGCAAAAAGAACAGCAATGAAAATTCTTACAATAGGGTATTACTGGCCAACATTACATAAGGATGCTGTGGCCTATACAAGGAAGTGTGACAGATGCCAGCGTATGGGAAGACCAACTAAGTCAGATGAAATGCCACTATATCCGCAAGTAATAGTCACCCCTTTTGATAAATGGGGGATGGATTTTGTGGGACCAATTGATCCACCATCAAATGGAAAGTCATATATTCTAGTTTGCACGGATTATGTCACAAAATGGGTCGAGGTAAAAGCTATGACTAATGCCCGAGATAACAAAGTTGCTGAATTTTTTTATGAACAAATTTTCACCAGATTTGGAGTTCCTAGAGAGCTTGTAACTGATCAAGGAGCTCAGTTTACGTCAAATCTGATCACTGCACTTATGAATGACTATAAGATCAAACACAGGAAGTCTAGCCCCTATCATCCTCAAGCCAATGGTCAGGCGGAGGTAAAAATTAGAGAAATTGAAGCAATCCTCACAAAGACAGTGCAGATTCATAAGAAAAACTAGAGTAATAGACTTCTTGAAGTAGTTTGGGCTTACAGAACTACATGGAAAACAACAACTGGGTTTACACCTTTTGAGTTGCTCTATGGGAAAACAGCTATGTTACCCATTGAATTTGAACATAAAACTTTGAGGACAGCTCTTAAACTCAACATGGACTTATCCGAAGCACAGAAGGACCATCTCCTGCAGATAAATGCTTTGGACGAAATGAGAAAAGCCGTCCTGCAGCATACAAAAGTAATCCAACAGCAGAGAAAGAGATGGCATGATCAGCACATCAAAACCAGAAAATTTTCTGTTGGAGATTGGGCTTTGTTATATGATTCCAGGTACCAAGAAAACCAGGGTAAACTCACAACACGCTGGCTTGGCCCCTATGAGGTTGAAAATGTGTTTGACAACGGAGCTGTGCAGCTGGTCACAATTGATCCAGTCCGTTTCAAATTGCTCGTCAATGGCCACCGACTCCGACTGTACCATAAGCCAGTTTCCAAGGAAGACTTCATGAAGCAGTTCATTCAGGTTCCTCCCACTACTCTTCCTGCAGCCGAAGGCTCTGGCCTTTCTCCTGCAGCGTTCCTCTAATTTTCAAAAAGCATACCCATAATAAAGGTTTTCTTTTTAAGAAAACCCCTTTTCTCCATTTAAATTTATCGCCCCCACCTCATTTCTTTATCTTCCATCCATCCATCCCATCCATCCATTTCATTCGTACATTTCATCCGCCCATGTCATCCGTCCACTTCATCCATCTGCATCAACCTTAATTCAAATATCTTTCCAACTTATCAATTCATGTAGCGCCGTCATCTTTCTTCACACGTACGTGCAATTACTAAAGGTACGCCATATCTTTTCATATCACATATTTGATTTATTTCATTTCATTCAATTACTGCTATGCATGTACCAGTCATTATCACCTGAATCTCTACCTATTTTTTAGTACATGTGAGGACACATGTCATCTTTTAAGTAGGGGGCGGGGTAATTCATCGTTTGAAGCCTATCTTTTCGCCGCTGCCATAACTGCAAAATAATCTTTCTTTAATATATTTCTGGTACTTTCCAAACATGATTGCATGACCTTATTTAATGCATCTTTTTCTTGCAAACTACGATTAAGACTGCTTATTTAAGAAAGTTCATTTTTGGAAAAAAAGAAAGAAATGTGGCGGCCTGACGGAGAAAAACCAGAGCAAAAAAGGAAATAAAGAATTTGAATCTTCAGCAAGAAATTGAGTTCAGCTAGAAAAACTGTAGACATGGGTGGTCAGTTGGTACGACATAAGCCTGTAGCTCATGAATTGTTGTTGCAAAACCCGCAGACAACCCAAGCATTTAGCCTTTGTGGATGGTTAAATTATTTTCTGAGTTTAAATGATTTTGATGAGGAGGCTGCGATAGAATTTTTGAGAACACTTTCTGAAGGGGAAGCCACCGTATGGGGACTAACAGTTGTTGCAAACTATGACTTTTCGACACATTGCCCAGAATGATATGCAACAAAGTCTGTGGCAAATAAAAAAGAAGAAATTGAAAAAGAAAATTGAAAATCAAAAACAGGAAATTGCTGAATTGAAAGCAAAAATGGATGAAATGCTAAAGGTAACCGGTCAAATTATGGAATGTAGACCGCCACCCAGAGTTTATGCTCTATGCCTCAAAGAATAGTTTTTATGGTTTCAATTGATGAGAATTTCCAGAAACCAAGACCCCATAATTCATTCTGCCAAAGAATTTTATGAAGCATATCAAGCAGCCCCTAACTGGTTAAGGAATTCTCTGTGTGAATTCTATTTGCATGGCTTTTTAATACCACTTGAAACATAATGGAATCCTCTTCCATACATTGGTGATATTCATTTGAGAGCATTCATATCATGGAAAATAGGGTGGATTATAGCTGAGGCGATGAGAGCTGATATGGGGAAATTGAAGCGAGCTTTGTCCCATTACGCTCTCAAAGTTCAAACCCACATGCAATGTTGAAAGATT